>JAPYZK010007623.1:0-12716 GCA_030522785.1 Platygaster equestris
AACTCATATTTGTTTCCCTACTTCGCCGGGTCGTTTTACCAACGCGGAAGTACTGACAGCGAACTCTCGACTCTGCGGAGGACGCGACCAGGAGGTCGTGCGAACGCGGTTCGTGGATTCAAACATTTTCGGAAACCCCTTTCTGAATTATTTGTGTCGCCAATTCGAGTTTTAAACCCGGGTTGTCACATACGTGTCTCACGATAACTTTTTCGTCAGTATCCTGAGTGCCTTTTGGTTCTGCTAGACGTCTTAAAATTCTAGCGTGTTTATACGAAAAAGATATTTGATTTTTTCGTAAAGAAACATTATCACTTAAAATATTCAACGCGCATTGCCAATACATTCAATCACATTTCTGCTTTTACAAGTATAGATTTCCTCTGTTCCTCATTAAGAAGACACAAAACCCGCAAAATAGCGGCTTCTATAGCGGAGAAAGGTGATTTATTGGCCATTACAAATATAAGACTGGTATCAAATGTTCAGAGTCAAGAGTATTCATACCTTTGCGAGGGATATAAACAAAATTGAATTTATCATCAGGGAATATACAAGTACGGAATCAGTATATATCGGGTGTAGATTGCTTCAAATCTAGAAACAGATGCCCATAAGGTGTAGATGTCGCATCTTGGTAGATTTCCGTGATAAATCGCGTATTTTCAGGAAAAAGTTGTCGAGCGAGGTGATTAATTCAGGCCTTGTTGCGTGGGTTTTTCAAAACGATAATATAGTGTGCGTTTAAGAAAATATCTCGTTGACCTTGATCTTGGTGGAATAAATTTTAGGTAATGTAGATAACGCTCAAGTTCTGGTGATGACCACCTTTTATAAACAAATCGACAACGGCGTTTCCCGACGACTCCCGCATCAATCGTCGAAAATTGCTAGTTTTGGTTCCGAATCTTTCGAAAAATCGTTACTTTGTGGAACACCTTTCCGTCTATAATCTTTGTACTCACGTTTTCACTCCGAGTAATACAAAATTATACTCTTGAATTTTGTATCACACAAAATTTCCAAATTTTAAACAAAATGTTTTGTGAACACTGATTTACCACAAGCTGAGGGACCCGAAACAGCTAGAGTGAACAGATGTTGTGACATTGAAGCCATTTCATGAAATTTATTATACATCTCAGAGTTTCGTGTTTTATAACAATCAATACGATGATAAATGTAAGGTCAGGTCAGGTCATTGGGAAAAAAAACACTCAAATCACTTAATTATTGTATCGTAAGAAAAATATTTATTCACTATTTAAACAAATTTCAATTGGAATTTGGTGACATTATCGAAGACAACTTGTTGATATTATTTCTGACGAGCGAGCAGTCATTAAGAACTTATCATTCGAATACTTCAGTTCGCTGATAAAGTAGTCGTATTTCTCGCGCTCGCGAGATTCCAGTGGACTTTTGACGATTTCGTAACGCTGATCGATCGTAATACCAGTGGTTCAGCTCAGCATCTTTATAATTTTATTTCCGTCGTATACAACTCCTTTCAAAAATTGAATCTGGTGTTTGATGCAGTCTTGTAGATTTTTCACGTGTAGAAATGTAGAATTTGCCAACAACAACGATGTTTCCTGAGCTGCCGCATCTTTCTCCTGCTTCGTAATGAGGATGAATTTTTTGTTGTACTCTCTTTCGATCGGAATATGACAATCCTCGCTCAGTTTAATAATTGAAGGTTCTTCTGAAGAAAAGTCTAGGTGAGAAGGAATAATGTCAAAATTTCCCACGAGATGCTTCTATTCGATCCGATCAAGACAGACACCTTTTTCAAATTTATTATTGAGAAGTTCAATTTTTGAAACGAAAATTTTATCAGGTCTCAAAAACGCACCAATCCTTACACTTTTTGAACGCAAATTGTTAGTATCGTACACATTAGCGAAATATAGTCGGTTTTCCATCTTTTCGCTTGAGGTATCGGATCGAAACTATCGAAGCTGTTGTAACCGCGCTTTCATTTACAGTTCAGGGGTATGGACTTCCAAAAGGAGTAGGAATGAATTTACGTATTTTAACGTAAATCGACATGGAAAATAGGGGTATATTAACGTACATAAACGTCGTGATTACAGTTTTAGTCGCTAAAACTTTGCACTCAGCAACCGACTATTCTCCATGTCGATCAAAAGTTTGTTTACTTTTCAATATTTTCTATTTGTATCTCTATTTTTTTTCCATTCCGCACGTTTCATCGGTACTGTTTGTCTCGTCATTTTTGGTTGAACTAATGAGATGCGAGGTATGAATAAAAATCGATAATCGATTTACCTAGAGAACGATTAGCCGAATGGAGCGATATATCAACGTCATGCACCCACGTGTTATTTATTCTAGCGAAATAGCCCATTTTATACAGTCATACTGAAACAGCCGGTCCGTGAGATGTGTCCGCGTGTAACCTTATACCCCAAAAAGAAGCGTGTAACCCGACACCTTTGCGAAATCGTCAGCGACACGCGCCACGGAACCTCGCGGCCCGCGAGATGCGGTGACCTGATACCCTCGTAATTGTCCGCGCGATTCGTCGCGGAAGTAATCCGATACCTTGGTGACCTCATTCGTTTCGACTGGCCATACAGACAGCATTTTACTGTCGTCGATAATTTCTTCTTGCAGATTTATGAAGTTCCTGTACCAACACTTTTTTGAGATCCATGACCCAATGTTGTCAGTCTGGTATAGAGCTTAAGAATAAATTCTGCACTTTTATACACAAGATCTTGTAAAGATTAAGCATCACGCTCTGTTACATCTATTCGGACTTGTAGATTTTGACTGATTGTTGACAATTTGTCTTGCAGCGATGAGATGCGGTGCACGCAGGGAAACTTGTTGTTCAACGATTTCTATAACTTTTGCTACTGTTGCGACATCTGTCATCGTGCAGCTTCTCCAACATTGCACAATCTTTTGTTTTCCATATCATAGTTTCCATCAGCGGTAAATTTAAATCCAACTCCAGGAGGACCATGGATTCCTTGTCCTTTTATTAGATGTTTCCAAAAACGTCTACACTCGCCATTGTCTGGATGATGAATGAGACAGATTACCTTATGCATTCAATGTATAATCTAAGCTTCACAGAATTCTTCTAAAAGAGAGTTGATTTCATTGCTATGACTATCATTCCCAGCAGCTTGCGACGCAAGAATCAGACGTAGACGTTCAACAAGCTCATTTGGATCATCCCAATGAACATATTCTATGTTATGTACTGCTTTAGCTGCGTTGTATATTGCACCACCTTTTTTCATGTCAGCAATGTAATGTGTATATTTCCAATCTGTACTTTCACGAATACTCCTATCAGCTCGATAATGCTTTCTTTCAACATCAGCATCCTTCATGACTGCAGAGTTTGGTATTTTTTTAAATAATAATTCCAGCAATCCAGGTGTTTTTTTTTATACACTACATCACTAGCATAAATGACTTTCTTATCAAATTCAACAGGAGCATTTCCAATGCGTAAACCGGTTTGTAGTATTCGCACACCATATTCAGTATCAAGATTTTTCTTGAGAGTCTTGTTTCATAACATTCTTAGATATATTGTTAAAATATCAGTGCTTGGAGCTGGATAACTAGCGTCGATTGGTGGAAAAGTTTCATCACTAAAACTCATATAATCTTCATTAGTTAGACCTTCCTCTATTGTGGAGAGTTCTTCTTCTTCATTGAAAAATAATTTTTTCATTGCTGGGAATTCTATTATTCTAGTCAATTCTTTCTTTGCAGATAATTCTTTTTTTGCCGGCATATATAATTCTTTCTTGAGCATTCCATTTTTTACTCCTTCCACTTTTTCAGCATTGACTTTCCAAGGTTTTTCAACGAATGTGTAAAGTGAGGTATTTATAGGTTTAAAGACTTCATCTACAGTCATTACTACTGCGGCTTTTCCACGCTCCAAAAGACGATGTTCACGTCGAATGGTTTCGCTGGCTTTGACAATGAATCGCAGCAATAAATCTTTGCGCTCCATCTTTAATAAAGCTCTTTATGATACTTACAGCATCATTGATAAACTTGTTCAATTTATGAATGATAAGCAGTTAAGACCGCGTCTGTATCTCCCTTGATTAATATCGCTATCCTTATCGATCACAAGAAAACCATAATTTTCATCCCAACACGCCGCACATGAATCTCGAAACTGTGTAAAGGTCATATCTGTATTTACATGGTCGTCGTATATGTGTTTTAAATTCATATTATCCTGACGAAATAGTACTAGCAGATTAGCGTTGCCACGTATCAAGTGTTTCGAAATGCGTGCATAGGTCTGACAAAGATTCAAGCTGTCAACAGATCGGTGACGTTCCATGCGACAGTATGCTCTTATACTGTTTCGTTTTTCACACGTTACATCGTCAAATATCATGATGGAATTGGGTTTTACATTATTCACACTGATGACGTCATCATTTTCATTATATGAGAAATAATCTAAACCCTTAATATCTTCAACGATTTTTTCTACGAATTGATACTTTGGTTGATTAAGGGACTTTGAATAAACGTATACATTTGCGAATCTCAATCCGTTCAGATGTGTAATGAGTGTGAGCAAGGTGTTGGTTTTGCCACGATTTAAAGGACTGCAGATTATGGCGCGAACTGTATTTAGTAGTAATTTTCCATGACGTTCAGTTGTTTTTTGCGATTTCATCACTTTATCAAAATTTGTGACAGGTAACTTGATATTTTGAAGTTTGAACTCCATGACTACCTGTTGACTACTAAATACGGATCCTATAAATAAAGAACATTTATAGATTTCATTCAGTCTACATTATGCAATGGTTGTGAAAGGACGTGGGCTTGTCAACAGTATCATCAACAAGCTTCCTGTTGAACTCCATATTCCAGGCTATCAATTCTGTGGTCCTGGCACTAAGCTTTCGAAAAGATTAGCACGTGTAGATCGAGAAATTGATGCTCTTGACGCAAAGTGCAGAGAGCACGCCATCGCATACTCTCAGAACAGTTAAAATCTTACTGCTAGACACGAAGCTGATAAAGTTCTAGCTGAGACAGCATACAATCGAGTCTACGCTGAGGATGTAAGTATTGGAGAGAAAGCAGCTGCTCTCGCTGTTGCTACAACCATGGGTGTGAAACGAAAAACTGGGGATGAGTATCAAGAAAAAATTACAACTAAACAGATAAAGGATATAATGAAAAAGCTACCGTTTAAAAAAAAAATTGGTGCTGCAAAGATAGCAACAAAAAAACCGGTTCTATACAGTCATCATTGAAAGCTGCCCGGTCAGCAGTCAAGGAAGCTGGAGGAAAGAACAAAGTCCGTATACCACGTGTTTTGCCTGTGCTAGCAGGTGGCGCTTCCAGTGTCGCTGAAGCTAATAACGACTCAAGAGCTGCTAAACGACAATTAGAAGGAGCGAAACGACATAACCTGTAAATGGAGTCTATCGCTGTAGAAAAAGGATTGTACTTGGAACCATGGGGTGCTGGCACGAGACTTCATCTAAAAAACGTATAGAGCTACCGCACCGAGCACTCACTATTGTAAATTTGTTAAACGATGCAAAAAGCCTCAAAATTCCACATTTTAGAGGGGTATATATGCGCGATCATTTACCTAAAAGTGGTCCGAAGAATCATGAATCTGCTATTGTGAATCTAGATAATAAAAACGGTTTTGGGACACATCGGGTCGCTTATAGAAAAATTGGTAATAAAAATATCTATTTCGACAGTTTCGGAAATCTACAAGCACCTAGTAAACTTCTGACTCATTTCGGTGTCGGTAGCGAAATAAAATATAATCGTGAAAAATATCAAACCTATGATACGATTATTTGTGGACATCTATGTATGAAGTTTTTGCTTGATAAAAGCATTCATCGAGCGTGAATATACATCATTTTGCATGCAGCAATCATATAGAAAACATCAATTTTGACACTCTCGGGGACATCATTATTTTTAGAGGCTCATGACTTCCCTTAAATCGAATTGTCATCATCAAAGAAGTATTTTCTGGGATTAGTGGAATTATTAAATTTTAATTCCATTCCTAACGTTGATGTGGACAACAATAAATTTCATATTGGAGATCGTGTAATTACTATACCACCTGGAAGCTATGAGCTAGAAAATATTGAAGATTATCTGAAAAGAGTACTACCATCGAGTATCCAGCTGAGCCTACGAGCTAACAATAGTACATTGTGCAGTGAAATAATATGTACTCAACCTATACATTTTCAGCCTGCGGATTCTATCAGTAAACTTTTAGGCTTCAATCCAGGATTATTGAGCCTAATGTAAGTCATGAGTCGGATTCACCTGTGAAAATTCTTGCTGTGAACGCTTTGCGCGCTGAATGTAACATAACTGCCGGAGCATTTATCGACGAGAAACGTGGGCATACGATTCATAAGTTTTTTTCGGTAGTACCGCCTGGATAGAAGATTATTGCAGTACCAGCTCATGTTATTCACCATCCAATCGTCGTACAGTCAATACATCATCTGCAGCTCCGCATTGAAAACCAAGACGGAGAACCTGTGAATTTCCGAGGAGAAGTCATAACTATTAGACTGCATGTAAAGAGTGGATAATGGGTATTGTCTACG
Source organism: Platygaster equestris (assembly GCA_030522785.1). Taxonomy (NCBI): domain Eukaryota; kingdom Metazoa; phylum Arthropoda; class Insecta; order Hymenoptera; family Platygastridae; genus Platygaster; species Platygaster equestris. The sequence continues at coordinate 6,630 of JAPYZK010007623.1, forward strand.
GAGAGTAAAAAAGTCCAGCGCCATGTCAAAGAAACATCAGTCATCGCACATCACTCAAACAGCTTACACCACAGAACGTACAGTTTTTGACAAGTCTCGGTCTAAGGGTTTGAAAAAATGTGCTTTCTCATTTATCTGATACCATGTTATCCATCGGGAAAAAAGTCGTCTTTGACGAGTCAGAAGCACAGTAAAAAATACATGCACATCAACCCTATGCTCTGTCTACGTACAACAATAATGATAAGATCCGCATCAGTGTCCAGAATCAGGATTCATACACACTTCCTGGCAAAAGCTCGCTGCATATACAAGGAAAATTAACTAAAAATGACGGAGTAACTAAATTGGAACATACTATTATTGTTAACAATGGCATTTGTTATTTATACAGACAGATGCGTTATGAGCTTAACGGTGTCGAAATTGAAAGAGTAGAAAATGTAAGTCACTCTACTGCAATGAAAGCCTACGTTTTCCGAAGTCCTGACCAAGAGAACTTGTTGGAAAATGCAAGATAGATTATTGATGCAAAAAAAAGGCCATTGGTAAACACTAATGGATATTTCGATATCTCCATACTACTGGATTTCATTTCCGGATTTGCTATGGATTATCAACGGATAATTGTTAACGCAAAACATGATATCAGTATTATGCGAGCGAACACTGATGTTAATGCAATTATACAACCTGCAGCGAACGATGAGAGATTTAAATTCACCATTACAAAAATAGAATGGATGGTTCCTTACGTCAAAGTGTCAGACCTAGACAAATTAAAATGTTGAATTACATATCTACTGATCCTGCCATTTCTATTAGTTTTCGTAACTGGGAGCTCTGTGAATATCCACTACTACCAGAAACGACTAAGCATGTATGGAGCGTTAAGACGGCTACGGAGTTAGAAAAGCCAAGATACGTCATTGTTGGATTGCAAACTGGACGGAAGAATGCGAGGACAGTGGATGCCAGTTACTTTGATCATTCTCATTTGCGGGATGTGAAACAGTTTTTAAATGAAGGATGTCATCCTTATGCAAGCCTCAACCTCGATTCCCAGCGAAATCAATTTGCTACAGCGTATGAAATGTTTGCAAATTTTCAATCGTCATATTATGGAAGTAGAATGGTTCTATGGTTCACGAAAAAACAATTTAGAGACGCAGTTAAACTTTCTGTACTCGATTCTTCTCAAGAAAACGAGGCTCTGATCACGGGTTCAGTTGATGTCCGTATAGAATGTAAATCTGTAGCAAATTTTGCTGCTCAAACCGCTCTTTATTGCCTCGTTATTTATGATCGTATATTAAATATTATCCTATTAGCGGCATTGTAAGGAAACTATGAAGCATGTGAAATTTAATTGTAACCCACCTGAGATACATGTCCTATACGTGTGGAACTTCGCATACAGAGAATCTAGACGAGGACCTCGGAAACAGGCTGCGCGAGATCGTAAAAGGTTTCGACGTAGAATATTCGAGGTCGCTAAAATTATTGACCTCGTATTACGTAATATGCAACAACGTATCCTTGAATAATGTTGGGGATTTGATGCGCAGTTATAAAAGAGAGAACTCAAGCGGAATCGTATCAGTGTACTACCGATTTCATAAAAATGAAGGACATCGTAGATATTTAAGGCTTTTCTATGCTAACGGATGGGACCAGCTTTTTCCCAGCAGGTCATACGTTTATTGCAAAGGAGCTCGCAGTCATAAGAATAGAGTCGCAATATGCAGCCACCACATTATTCCAACCCCTGTATTCCTGGGATGACGTACGTCTGCAACGTAAACGGACTAATACATGGCTAACTCGAAATTTCCATGGTATTCCATGGGATGCGGGAGATGTTCCTTACGACGAATTCAGACAAGAGTTGAATAACCAATGTTGCAACGCAAGCTTCGAATTTGTAAAAAAATCAGAAACGAAAGCCTGTCTACAAAAACAACTGGACTTTACCCCTATCATAATCGATCTACATGAAATGAGCTGTTTATCGCTTGACAAGCTGCGCATTTCCGCGTGCAGATTCAATAAATATCATAGCCTTATTATCAATCATTGCGGCGCTACTGAAAATGTGCAGCGTCTTAGAATATGGTTTTAAGAAAAATTTAGTGATGCGCCTTCATTAAAACGATCCCCCGCATTGTGACAATTTACTGTGATGGATTCGGAAGATATTGTTGTATTTTGAACTCAAAAAAATTATATTCATCATCATTCAAGTGAAATTAATTTGGTAATAAAAATATATGGAGAAAATAAAACTATATAGATGACAAAAAAAATGAACAAATTTTTAGAATAAGAAAAATAGAGGGGCTATTGTATTGGTTGAGCCTCACAGCAGAAGGCATGAAGGGGCCTCTGCATTGTTATTCAATATAGCAAACTAAAATTGTAGATAATATTTTTATTTTACCAACCTCTAATTATGAATAATTCTGATGTACTAGCAGCAGTAAGAATTTTTTTTTATCAGTAATTTTTGTAGGTTACAATACTCAAATTTCTACCTTACTGACAGGGGTTTCTACTTTACTGACAATATATTCTACCATGATTGATCCCTACCTTACCGACCTCCTACTCCAGACCTGTTCTGAGAGGAGGAGTGGAGGGGCCAGAACTCACCTAGCCCTAATACTGAATTATTCAATTCAATATAAAATATTCTTATTTTTGATAGATTATATAATAATAAATTATTCTTTTTTATTATATATTTTATTCATAAATGTTCTAATGTAAATTAATTATTCACAATTTTATGTTTTCATATGAATTATTGCATACTTAAGAATATTATAGTTCTTAATAAATTGTCTAATATAAGTATTTAGTTTATTGAATGGTAATTCTCAATAATTTATAGTTTTTGAATTATTAACTTGAGTTGTTTTAATAATTTATTTCGAAAGAATAATATAATCAATAATAATTCAATTATTATTCGTATACTATTCATAATGAACGCTATTATTATTTAATCTCAGTTCAACATTGAATTTTAAAAATTTTCGAATCATAATGGGATAAATATATACTACTCATATTATTTGCATTCATTTTGATAATTGTTCTTTATAAAAATTAATTTTATTGTAGATAAAACACTCTGTTTATATGATTATTTATTTGACAAAAATTTCATATGAATAATATTTATGTCTCATATAGAGACTGTATCTGATGTCTTTAATTTTACATCGTCTATTCATTAAATATCCATAATTTATCAATTTAATCTTGTTCGGATTTTAATGATCAAACATCGATCAGTTGGAATAATAAATTTCAATTGATATGAGAAAAATTGAATACAATAATAAAATTTGGTAAAAATGAAGATACATCATAACATATTCAGGAAGTAATATGTTTAAGTAAAAAAATATGATTGATGATGAAAGATGTAGAAAGTAATATGTTATGATGAGAATATAAGTAGAATATAATAAAATTTATAAGTTACATTATTTGATAACTGTTTAAATATTCCATACATAGTTTTCAATTTATTTGTTCAAATTGACATAACGATTTTTTTTAATGAATTAAATGAAAGACCTAAAAACGATTATTCTGACAGAATAAGTTTATTTGATCATATTCATATTAATTTAATATAAACAATAGACTGAAATTAAGTCAATAGGTTCATAATTCATTGATACGAAAATCTTTGCTTTGAATAGTGAATATTTCAAATATTATAATAATAAATATGTTATACATATTTTTTTACATAAAATTATTGTTCAGTAGAATAATTATGATTGTACATAAATACATTATATGATGTATTAGGATGAGATACTCTTTTATTTCATAAAATATGATGATGAATAATGAAATAATCGATCATTATATAAATATTATATGGCAGTAGATTTATTTATATAAGAGAAATGAAATGTTTGAATTATAAGTAAATCTTTATATTTGTATAGGTATATTTTCTAGATCTTTCATTTGAAGCACAAGAGTGAATTTATCCGAATTTCCCGCCTCAGAATGTAAACACTATACAGTTCTACCGATGGCAAACGGTCAAAATCCAAAATTCACTTGATTGTCAGCAGGGACGGTATCAGGGCTCCCAACGGTAACAAACAACACACAACATTTGAAGGTTACAACCAATTTTTATTCTCCGATGAAACAGAAATTTAAAATATCAAAATCCAAAATCTTGACGGACAATTTGTTCAATTGAACCAAAAACACAAAGACACGTGATAGCGAAAATGCTAAAAAAATTGATGACATGCCACACTTATCATATCCCATTCGTCTTATAAATAACATCGCTCAAAGTTTCGCATGACAAAATGAAAATCCTCAATCGGTCCCCAAAATCTTATTTTGTAAACGTTCGTTCTAAAATACCACCAGACTTATTTCAAAATGGAGTAGACGAGAAACATTTTGAATTCCACAGATTTTCAACTTCAAATCACCATTCGTAAACGAGAAAGTTACAAAATTTCGAATTTTAGACAAGCCGACAAAAAATGCCTTATAAACTCGCGTTTAAACAATTTTTTTTTATTAAAATCTTAATTCAAAAATTTTGTTCGTTACAGACAGAGAATGACTCCTTGACAACTTTAAACAAATACCGCCCTGGATATATATATGTGCAAACCAAATATTTCTCGTTTACTTCCCCCTTATAAATAGCCATATGCCTTATTTTCCCGTGTCGAAGAAAACCATGACTCGAACAATAAAACGCCAAATTGAAAATCCCAAATTATAAAAACAACTAATTTTCCAACGGTAAATTTTTTATTGCACGCAACTTCACTCTCTTTTTTCAAACCTTGAGTTTCTTACTACCTTCGTTGACTTTTCAAGTATTTTCTAGACGTAAAATTTTTTATCCCATTTACAAAAAATCAGCTTTCACAAGATGAACCTCAAAAAGAAAAGAAAAGAAAAAAGAGAGAAATCATTCCCATTATAAAACAATTCGAAAGCGTTCCCCGATTTTTTTCCTAACCAAACCTCGGTGCAAAAGGGATCTTCTAAATTTCTGGAGAGTTCCCGTGGCCGAAATGTTATTCCTTGGGGTTCATTCTCGACAATCAGCACCCTTTTTCCACCTCGCAAAATGTCAAAGCAGGAGCCGGAACTTGGCCACGAATTTTTTACTTCCCCCCGTCCCAAATTTGCTCTCGTGCACTCAAAATAGCCAATTTTCCTCCGAAAACAGGATATTAGGTCGAAAGCAGCGCCATTGGTGGGAAACCGAACAATTCCAGAATTTTTTTTTTTTCGTCCGAACAAACGACCCGCTACACAACAAAAATAGAGAACAAGACGTCTGAATAAAATGTCCCGTAAGTCACAAAATTGCACCCGAAACACAACCCAAAATAGTCAAACTTGGAACACGAGAATACCTTTTCCTTCACGGGAAGGTGGACCACGATTTTCCAGGTTTTCCAAAAGAGTCGTTTTTTTTCCTCGAGCAAAAATATCAAGCGACTGTCTCGCCTCGCTACACCATTTTAGGTGTTACACTTAACACATGTGGAGTTTCGAAGAATCTTTGCACGATTCTTACCGATGAGTTTCCATGCGGTTTTTTTTGTTCCAAAAGAAAGTAGGTTTTTTGGGCAAGAATTTTTCAGGAGAAGTTGTTGCTCGAGAGATAAAAAAAAGAATGACCGAGTCTTTTTGGCTAGGGATGGGAATTTATTCGATAACTATCGATAATTATCGATAAGCATCACCTTATTGATTATCGATAAAGTGAGTGCTTAACGATATTTATCGATAATTTTCCGAGTTTCAGTTGCTTCGTTGCGCCACACACCCCCGTCGCGCCAAGCCGCCGAATACGATTTTTTTCGGAACACATGCAACATATATTCAATGCAACAGAAAGAGAAAGAAACATAGAAACTCGTCTTTGCTCTTTTTCTGTTGCATCAATCGGTGTGTCTCTTTTTCTCTCAAACTCGTCCGACTGTCCGAATATATTATAGAATAAAAGAGAGAGATCAAATCTTGCAAAATCTTGTTTACACTTGTTCAGGCTGTATAGTAAAAATATCA
>JAPYZK010007625.1:0-10298 GCA_030522785.1 Platygaster equestris
TGCATAAAATAAATGAATAAATATCATTAACCCCGGAAATGCGCAAAATACTGGTGAAAACCAGACGAAGTAAAAAATTAGTTACATCGAATAATAATTCCAACCAATAGCTCAAACAAAAAAAGCAGCGGAACTGTAAAATGACTAAAAATTCCAAAATTGTGTTGAAAATGTCAAATTTCGTCCATGATTTAAGGTAATTAAAAAATTTCGAAAATTGTGGGAAATGAAATCAAAATGAGATAACGAGAATACATTTCACAGAGAATAAAAAATAGTTTACAGAAAATGAAAAATTAATTGAAAAAAAAAACACCGATATAAAAAATTACAATACTAGCAGAAAAAATTCTTCCAAATAAACAGTTTTTCTGAGTTTGAAATTTTCGAATCTTATGAATAAAAATCCGAATATTTTTAAACTGAATTAAAAAATAAAAAAAAATTTCCAAAATCTGAATGTTTCGAAAATACTGGATCTATGTTTCAAAATCGGAGTAACATGAATTTTGAGTTACAAATTCAAACACTTCATTGTTTTATCTCAAAAAGTGATTTGTTCGTTGTATTGGATGGACTAAAACGATGATTTCTCGCATTTGAAGACTTTTATTAGGATTTGTATATAAAAGTAACTGAAATCAAGAATTTACTGTATACCAGACACTTTCTTCAGAAAGCTGACCGTATTCGAAATAGTGAAACAGTTCACTGTAATGGAAATAATTTTATTAGGAAAGATTTCAGAGTTTAGTATTATTTTAAAAATTCAAACAATTTAAGAAGTTTGACGAATCTATGAAATTAATGATAAATTTTAATTTTCCGGAGCAATTAAAATTTTTAAAAAATCTAAAAGTATCGAAATATGTGCCAATTACCAAAAAAAAAAAACGATGACAAATTTTTCAAATTTCCAATTATGTTTCATAATAAGACATTCCTCATAATTCGAAAAATTCTTCAATCACGGAAATTCTCGAAGTTCTCAAACTCAATATATAGGCAACAATTCAAAATACTAGGATGAAATATGAACATTTTGATAAACTTCAAGTTTTGGGACAATTCTGGAGTATTCAAGAATACCGGAAAATTTTAATGGATAAATATTTTATCAACAATTGATAACGAGTTCCAAATTGTTCATGTATACAATGGAAATCTAAGTGTAATATTTGAATAGCCCACAAGCATTATTGGAGATGTACACCGTATTTGACGCTTTTAAAAAGCACAATATAAATCTGTTACATTACTGGGGGGGGGGGGGGATCATTTTGTTACACCGCGTTACGACCAAGGAGGGGGGGGGGGGGGTAAATTTTTGGAAAAAATTGGTTTCGGGAAGTGTGAATGGCCCCCTTTTCTTCTTAGCTCCTAAGGATTCTACGTAGACCATAGGGAAACGGTTTGTTTTTACCGACAAAGTTGCGCGGAAAAGCCACGAGGCGGCGCGAGCGCGCCCAGAACGAGATATTTCAGAGGCCTATAATGCTTTAATTAAAACTTAAACTTCAACTCCAACCCGTATGATCACCTGGAACTGCTTGTCGCAGAACTCGCATTCTATAGGCCCGGCCTTCCTCAGCTCCTCGAACCCCTCGAACCTCCTGGCCTCGAGCTTCACCACGGACTTGTCGTCATCGGCGAGTCCGTGCACCGTGACGAACTCGTCGCCCGGGGCCGCGAACTCCTGCATCGCCTCGATCTTCACCCCATCCTCGTACACATGGCCCATCCACTGGACGGCACCCTCGGCCTCGCCGGCATTGCCCACTGCCCGGCCGGCGACGTACGTGTGGATCTTCATGTGGTTCGAGAGGCTCGAGGGCCGCTGGAACTCAGTCCCGCAGATGCTGCACTTGTGGCTGCGCGAGTTGTTCCGGTGTGCCTCCAGGGTGTGCTCCCGCAGGCTCGACTTCGTGGGGAACGCGACGCCGCAGCTCGGGCAGGGGTGCGCATTTTCGTCCTGTCGGCCGCAGGTGGACACGTGGGCTTCGAAGGCAGATTTGCAGTCGAAGGCTTCGTCGCAGCTGGCGCAGGTCGACTTGTCAAAGCTGGGGTAACCGGACGAGAGCTGGTTCAGGGCCTCCACCGCCATGGTCTCGTCGTTCTGGTAGAGTTTAGGGTCTGGGGCGTCCATTACGACGACTGGAAATGGAGGAAAAAAAATTAATTAGTGAAAATTTTTTTTAGTTTGCTAAATTACTAACATTATTTTATTTATTTATGAATTTGGAAAAATGTTATGAAATTTGGAAGATTTGAGAAAAAATGTTTTATTTTAGTTTCGAAATGTAACAGATTATAAAATATATTAATTTATGACGAATAAAATTGATTTATGTTGATTAAATTAATTTTTAGTGCAAACTTTTCTGATTCAATTTATTTTCGAAATCAATATAAAAATTATAATTGTATTAAAACAAGATTATTTTCCCAGCAATTATAATTGGAATCATCAAACACAATATTTGCAAATTGTCGTCAATAAATTGCATTAATTTTTCGTAAATTGCAAAAAAATTAAATATTCTATCCGTTGCAAATTTTTTTCAAAATTAATACGAAAATTTTGGACGATTATAAAAAAAAGTTTCAAACGTCCCCAAAAAAATAAATTACTCAAATTATCTCGATTTCTCCATCAATCAAAACTTTCTCCATCAATGATAATACGACAAAATTTACCTGACGTCGAAAAAACATACATTTTATCAATTTTGCAATAAATCGAAAATTGTGAAAATCCCGTAAAAACTTGACAAGTAAACTTGACAAGTGAATATTTTTACCCTCACTCCCCCCCCCACCCACCCCCCCCCCTCCCCCCCACCCCCCCCACCCCCACACCCCCCAACCCCTTTCGCTTATGAAAACTTCATCACTATATTGTAAAAAACTAATTGATTTATTACGGTCAATGCGAATTTTATCACTTTCTAATTATTTTCTCGGTTCCATTCCAAAACATTCTGGAAAAAGATATATATAAGGAAAAGTTAGGTTATATCAGTGACGTGTTCCTGAAAACTCAAAATAGATTTTCTTTCTCTCTTTCTCTTGTACTCTAGGGCTAGGATTGGTATAAGATAGAAAGAGATAAGCAAAAATTTGTAAATTCGTCTTTTTATCTGGGCCTGTACATCGCTCGCGCGGGAAATTTGAAATTTGTTATATACCGGGTGTACATAAAGTTTAATTAGTGAGTTGAATATATGGGGTGTTCCATGTCAGATCGGCCGGTACTCACGGGTCATGTCTCAGATCAGTGCTGCCAGATATACGTTTTTTTACGTATTATACGTTTTTTTAGGGGCTGCCGAGAGCGATACGTATTTTTATACGTTTTTTCAGATCCATACGTTTTTTATACGTATTTGGAAGATTATCAACAATTTTTACATATTCCTATGGTTTTTCTGGCGTCTCTCTTTCATCGGGCGAAAAATTTGAAATTCTTCATACAAAGTTAAGTTAGGTCAGGTTACAGTTTAATTAACTGATTGAGAAATTTAAAATTTCCCGCCCAAAGGGTACCTACTTGGGTTATAGGCCCAAATAAAAATGCTTAGATATCAACACATTTGTGCGAGAGAGAACGGCCACCGCGTACGTATATAGTGCGAGAGAGACAGATAGTGAATACGTTTTCATACGTTTTTTTTTATTGTCTCCCCCCACCACTTTTACCCACCTATACGTTTTTAGGCGGTTTACGATCTGGCAGCACTGACTCAGATATGCTTCAAATTTGAAGGGTCGCTAGTGGGGTCGAAATAATACAGAAACCCAAAATTTCAGATTTTTTTGTGCATTTTTGTCGATGCTACGGGACTGATAAGAAAAGTGACTGAATTTTTTACTTTTTGAATATTGCTGAAGTGAAGCGAGCTAATATTCTAAAAAAATTTGTACAAACGTATCACTCAGCAAGCTTTGAAAAAAACATTTTTCAGAAATCATAACCTCAAAACCAAACCACGAAAAAAATCAGTAGATCAAACAACTCGATTTTTGTCGAATTACCCCATTGTTGAAAAATCTGAGAAAGTTCATAGTTGTAGCCCAGGAATGCGCGCAAATTTTGCATATTCAACTTCAAAAGAAGAACGAAAATTGTAGGAGTTACGAGTTTTTTTGTAGCATGGTGCGAGTGTCATCATGACCACATCCCCGTGTATCGAGCGATTTGTAAGTTTAAACACGGCGAAATTTTAGTAACTAATCGTATCTATTACACTACATATGGAGGAAACACGAAATAGTATAAATAAGTTGTAAAACAAGTATTTCATACTGATCGGTCGTACGTATCATCCGCAACAAGCGTATCATACGTCCATAAACGTTTTTCTCTATTCATGCTAGTTTTCAATGCTGTGTCATCGAAAATCGGATGTTTTGGATCTTGTGATGTAGCAAGTTTCGATACTCTTGTCATTTGTGCTAAAATACATAGGACAAGGTGTTAAAATTCCTAGATCTAATATGCCAAGAATTTTGATAAAATTCACAGTGTACTCATGTGCAGGTAACGCTTCATGCGTTAACTTGTCATTATATTTTGGCGAGGACAATTATGTTGACTCAAACTGGAAAAACTTCTTTCTTGAATGATAAATTAGTAGATGAATAGAAGGATAATCCATCCAACAGGACTAGGATAGCGATAAAATGAGACAATCAGAAATTGGAATGACTCATGCAACATTCAACAAAAACCGTATTTTCCAAATGTGAACCAGTATCGAGGGAGTTCTGTATCACATTTCTACATCGTGAAATTCGTACCATTTAGTCAATTTGCCCTTGGATTGGATTTTCCGGAAATGTTTTGATCTCCAGTTATGCTTTGAAAATATTATGTTTTCGAAAATGATTTGATCATCATCTTATGTAACTCAGCACAAGTGACAAGAGTATCGAAACTCGCTACACCACAAGATCCAAAACATCCGATTTTCGATGACACAGCATTGAAAACTAGCATGAATAGAGAAAAACGTTTACGGACGTATGATACGCTTGTTGCGGATGATACGTACGACCTATCAGTATAAAATACTTGTTTTACAACTTAATAATATTATTCTGCGTTTTCTTCATATGTAGTGCAATAGTTACTACAATTTCGTCGTGTTTAAACTTACAAATCGCTCGATCCACGGGGATAAGGTCATGATGACACGCGCACCACGCTACGAAAAAATTCGTAACTCCTACGATTCTCGTTCTTTTTTCGAAGTTAAATATGCAAAATTTGTGCGCATTTCAGTGCTACAACTATGAATTTTCTCAGATTTTTCAAAAATGGGGTAATTCGATACAAATCGAGTTGTTTGATCTACTGATTTTTTTTCGTGGTTAGGTTTTGAGGTTATGATTTCTAAAAAATATTTTCTTTCAAAGCTTGCTGAAGAACACGTTCATAGAAATTTTTTCAGAATTTTAGCTCGCTTCACTTCAGCAATATTTGAATTGTAAAAAATTCGGTCACTTTTCTTATCAATCCCGTAGCATCGACAAAAATGCACCAAAAAATATGAAATTTTGGGTTTCTGTATTTGAAGCAAAATTTGAAGCGAATCTGAGACATTACCCGTGAGTACCGGCCGATCTGGCGTGGAACGCCCCATATGCACAGAAAACACAAAAATCGTAATGTTGATTCAAAATACATTGAAAACACGATTTATGACGCGTCCGTTGTTGAATTACGGTGATTAAAAGATTTTAAAAAATGATTCAGAAAAAAATTGGATCATAATTATACCATTGAATCATAATTATACCTTTCAATTATGTAAAATTACTAAATTTTGGCATTTGTTATTGGATACTTTTTGATAAAGTTGACAAACATAACGAACTGACACGAATAATTCTGTCAATTTTCAGTTAAAGCGCGAGATAATTTTCGAAGTTTCGAAAATATCAATTAAAATATTTCGATTACTGTGAAATTTCGAGAAGTTTTGGGATTTCGTAAATTTTGAGGATTTTAAAAATGTTGAGAATAATTTTTGAATTCACGAAAATTTTAAATTTTTCGGAATTTCCACAATTTTGAGAATTTGAATAATTTTGAAGATTATGAAAATTCTAAGAATTTCTAAAGTTTCGAGAATTTTGAATATTTTCATTATTATGCAATTTTGAAAACTTTCATAACTTTAAAAATTATGAGAATTTCGAGAATTTTGAGACTTTTGGCAATTTAAAATATTTTGCTTATTTTGTGAAGTATCGAAAAATTTCGGAATTTCGTGAATATTTGAGAATTTCAACGATTTAGAAAATCATATAAATTCAAAAAATTCTTCAAAGTTTCGAGAATTTTCAAAATTTTGATTATTTGATTTCTAAAATTTCGAAATTTTCGAGATGTTCGAGAATTTCAAATATTTTAAAAATTCTAACATTTTTAAAATTTTAATAATGTACAGTATGGTTGGAATCTTCAAAATTTAATAACATTTTTCTCCTAGCGTATGAGAATTTTCAACATTTCATTTCGGAAATGTTTGAAGTTTCGTATATTCCAATAAACATTTTCAGAATCTGGACAATTTTGAGGAATTTCAAATTGTAGAAAATCGTGCAATTTCTAATAAACTCGATACGATTTGCGCGCTACGCGCGCGGATCTAACTTGTATTTACTACCCAAATGATAAACAAAATGCGCGTGAGATATGCAATGTTAGATGCAAATAATGAACAATTATGTTAGAAAAACATTTTTAAAATTTCCATAAAGAAAATTAAATCATGGATTATACTTGGGAATCTTCGGATATTGACTCATGTCAATTCATGTCATGGCTGTAGTCAGAAGGGGGCTCGATTTGAGGTTTTAATCAACCCTCCGAAATATAAGAATAATTATTTCTCAATTGCTTGAGTAAGTTGATTATGTATAATCAGAATTCAGTCGAAAAAACATTATTTCACAATATGATGCAACTTTCATTTCATTTTGTATTCAACTCAGGTTTTATCAAATTCTTCCACCATTTCCGTAACAGAATTATTTTCCATTATATAGCTATGTAGTTTGAAAAGTTTAACATTCACTTTTGGAAACATGTGAATTTGAGCTTTCGCTCAGAAGTCTTACAAATTTTTAGAGGCAATATTATTCAGCAATTTTTTCAGTCTCCATTACAATCAAGTTTGGATTTGCACATTTTATGGGCGTCAATCATCGCAGGTAACTATAAATATTATGAAATTTCATGTTGTTAACAAATATAATCGAAATTCGCGATTCATTACAAAACTATAGCTTTTTCCGTTTTTGATTCTTTGAAGATTTCAATGCTTACGTAAAAATCTATAGAATTTCAAATTTGTAATAATAAAATTTCAAAATCAGTAAAGTGTTTGATTTATTGATTATTTGAAATTCAAATCAATCTCAAATGTTCTTGATCACAATCAACAAAAACTTTTGGATATATAAAGGTATATGACTTCGAACTTGTGTACGTGTACTTTCCGAATTTTCCTTTTAAAGTTTTCGATTTTACAGAGCAGAATTACTTATTCTCAAATTGAGTGACATTCAAAATCTGTGCATTGTAATACTTTCAACTTTCTACTTTCTCATTCCAGAATTCATAAATTCTCCGATTGCCAAAACCGATTTCTGTTTATTTTGGAAATTGATTGGTGAATTTTCCTACATCTTTTCAGATGAAATTGTTGTGAATTCAAGAAGTTCTGTAACAAATCTCATCAATATATGTATGAATAAGATTGTTTCGAATACTGCAATTTTCTAATACGAATTATTGAATTTTCACAATTTAAGTACGTGAACCTTTCAAATTTTCGTGCGGAATATTTTGATTTTCAAGTTCCTATAAGTCGCAGATGGTGAGATAATACTTTTCACAAAATATAAATTTTAATACTATATTAATATACCGAACTTCGAAATTCGACGTTCGTAGTTTTCTAGCCATTTTTATATTGGGGCCTATAACCCAAGCAGGTACCCGTTGGGCGGGAAATTTTCGATTTCTCAATAAGCTAATTAAACTGTAACCTGACCTAACCTAACTTTGTATGAAAAATTTCAAATTTTTCGCAAATATAATACGTAATGAAAAGTATATCTGGCAGCACTAAATTCAGGACACCAAGCCGCGCGGTTTTTCATGGTTTTCCCCCGCAGGTCGATGGTGGGGGATATTCCAAGTCGATGTAAATACCAATAGTCCAGTCGAATTAGAAGATATGTATAGGTGATAAAACAAAAAAGTTGTGTTGGAAAGATATTTTGGGACATGGTGGGGGGACCTCTAGCGAGCTTAAATTCAAAAAGTAGGGATGCTTCCCTTGGGGGAACGTACCGCCATCTTAAATCGAATGGGTGGTTTAGTTTTTCCATATTAACTCGTGTTCTATCAATTTTTTTGCAAAGAGTGGAGACATCAATATTATTAAGGGAAAAATACTCTACAAAAAATATCGAATGGTATTTTGCAATATATTGTTTATTTACGAAGTTAATACTCAATATCTTCTCTAAATGAGGTAGTGAAATTTTTCGTCAGCACTTTTCACGGCTTTTTATTGAGAATTCGATGAAAACTCACTGGATAATATTTGTAGAACTTCAATTTTTCTTCACTTTTCGTTTGAACATTATTCGTGTACAGTTGATAGTTTTTATTTTAGAGCATCTCAAAATTAGTCATTTCACTGTGTTAACTTCCAACACGTGGGTAAATCCCACAAAATGTCATAATTTAATGCCAAAAACCAGTTTGGCAAGATTTTAGTGAAGTTTTCAATGAATATTTTTTTCAACGTCTATCAAACCATTTGTTTGTGTGAAACCATTTGTTTATAAAAATAGATCCTGTTAAGAGATTGAATAGAAAAAACACATTATTTACATTTAGCTGTTAAACCCATTTGAATAAACAATAGATATTAAGTTGATTCTTGAAACGATCTATTCGCCTACTTTTTTCGATAAATTTGAATGATAAATGAAAAATGAAACCCTTCATTAACGAATTGATTTTTCAATGAAAAAATACATTTAAGAGTCCTGAAGGAATCATCAACTTCTTATATGTACTAAATATGAATATTAAGTAACTCGATCATTCAATGTATTTTTCGGATACATCGACGATGCATTACTACTCAGTGTTTTAATAATGATTATACTATCGTCTGCACCTTTTGCGCTGCTGGATTATTCTGACTTTTTTATTTGACCAAAAATTAGACAAAGTAATCCAGATACGCGAAAAGCTACGAAAGATGAAATTATTAGTATAAAAGTAAGTTATTGCAATGAAATTTTCGCTACAATCAAAGCATAAATGATAGAGTAACTTGCGATACATTTAGTACATAATATGCATGTAGATAAGCTGGGTGATTTTTTACGGATCCCTAAAAGCGTTTTTACATTGAAAAATTAATTTGTTATGAAGAAAGTGCTTTAAAAGCAACAATTCATTTTAAAAGGTCAGGTAATAATCGAGATCAGAATTTATTGTTCATTACTATTCGTTGAACAGTTAAATGTGCCAATGTATTTTCCACTTGGTTTGTCAATAGGATTCATTTTCATAAACAAATTGCTTGATAAGAAGTGGAGAATTCATTATTTTCTTTTGATTGAAACATTACTCGAGACTTTGACATGAAGAACGCTCCGAAGCTCGGAACGACGGCGTTATACGGAGCATACGCACTCGCATGCAAGTTATCATTATGAATAAACTATGTTGATCTACCAACCTTTCCCCACTAATAAAGGCTTTACAAATATTGTGGAGTGAGTTTTTATCGAATTCTTGATAAAAATCCCCAAAAAGAGCGGAATAAAAATTGTACCTCATTTGAAGACGAAATTGAGTAATAACTTCGTAAATAAACAATATATTGCAAAATGCCGTGAGACATTTCTTGAAGAGTATTTTTCCCTAAACAATATTGATCTCTTGACTCTATGCAACAAAATTGATAGAACACGAGATAATATGAAAAAACTAAACCACCCCTTCAATTTAAGATAGCGGTACGTTCCCTCAAGGGTAGCATCCCTACTTTTTGGATTTAAGCTCGCTAGAGGTCCCCCCACCGTATCCCGAAATATATTTCCAACACAAAATTTTTTTCTTCTCTTTCGCAAATTTGACTGGACTACAAAGTCGGTAGATGGAAGGTTGTGATCGGCCAGTAACGACAAAGCGGTATTTGAGAGTATAGAAATTCCGGAAAAATATAGGATCAAGAGAAGGGAGAATTAGGTAGGAT
>JAPYZK010007630.1:0-12241 GCA_030522785.1 Platygaster equestris
GAAGCGATAAATTAACGCTAAAAAACGTGGAGAACATCTGGCAAGAAAATCTGCGTGAAAACGCATTCACTTTCCACCAAAAAGTCAAAAGGATTTATGGACGAGAGCGGACGGTGTAATTCTAGCAGGACATTTATCTGGAGTGTCACTCGAGGGCCAACTTTCCCTGGAGCGAATGATGAACACATATATGTGGTTTTTCAAAAAACTACATGAAAGTATGATTTAAATCATATTGGGTTACAGCATGATATCTCAGTTTAATAACTTTTTGAACATCTGCCTCTTCTTTTTTTTATTGGCTCTTTAAATCTCTACCGAGAGTTCGAATTATCATCAACGAAAATTAATTTTCGAAATTTGAATCCGTTAATTGAATCAGAGAAATCTCAATCTCAGTGATAAATCTCGTACATATTTGAAAAATATTTTCAAAATTGTCAAGTTTCCAGAAATGTCAAGTATTCATGAAATTTACGCAGTTCATCAAATTTACTAAAATCCACAAATTCTCACAATTTCAAAAAATTTGAAAATTCTCAAGAACTTGAAAATTACCAAAAATTCCAAAATTTTCCGCATTGTGCGTATTTTAAAAATCACTATAAATAAAAAATTTCAAAATGCTCAGAATGCGGCTGGTGTATATTTTTTTTCACCTTTACGAAATGTGCAACCTTACAGCAAAAAAATACGATGTATTAAAATTCGACAAATTTCGTAAAAATTCCCGTTTTCCATCGAAAAATCTCTTTCGTCGCTAACCCAGAATAAAAAATTGGGAATCGCTTCCTCGGACGTGGTTTATGTAACGCAACACCACACGAGCCCATTGGGTGTCCAGACAATAATAAAATTGCCCGGTGCCATACGTATTTACAGCGGTTAGCATACAGCTTCCATTCGGGAGAAAAAGAAAAATACGAGAAAAGGAGAAAAAAGGGGGAAGGGCCAAAGAGCTGACAAAGGAGTTGCGACGAGAATTTATGTACGCGAGTGCTCGCAAGAGCTGTCACCTGCGGGACGTTTTCGGGGGGCCGATCTTATGGTCACTCGTCGGTCCCAAGGATCAGTTAAACGGTTACGATTCGCCTAATGATCACCGATTTCCCGCCACGTTAGAAGCGAGACCTTTTTTTCTTCCCGCTAACGTCGTAAAGATCTCTTTTATTTATTCCTCATACGCAATAATGACCGGTTTTCCAGTAACCCATTTGCCACCGAGGGAGATATAAATTCGGCCATTCACGAGCGAACTTCCAGGGGGGTCTGTAAGATGAGGTAAAATGACCCAGCTGAAAATATTTAGATAACAATTTACAGTTGTAAGTTGGATTTGAAAATTCATGTAATATATTGATGGAACCCTGGCAAAGGCGCGGTCACCGAATTGTAGTCGAAATGTCACCGAAAAACGGTGACACTTCTCTTAGAGAACGACGACCTATATTTGACATATGTAAGATCTATAAACGACCTATATGTAACTTATATAAGTGACCTATAATTTACCTATATATAATCGACATATAAGACACATATATGTGACCTATAGACGACTTATTTATGACCTATAAACGAGATATATAAAACCCTAAACGACCTATATGCAACGCTCTCACCTATGTGTGCTTGCATTGTTTTATATAGGTTATATATAGACGCAATATAGGCCAGATGAAGGTGAGATATATGTGGCTTACTTGTAAAAAATTTAGGAGTAACATGTATGGCATGTATATGTTGTTTATAGATCATAAATACGTCATAAATATGCCCAATATATATTTCAATTATATGGCGTTTATAGGTGCTATGTATGTCATATAGGTCGTTTATAGGTCAAATATAGATAGCCGTTCTCTAAGGGATCGGTGACACTTCGATTACATTGCATTAATGGCGAACTGCAAGTGATTTACCAACGAAAAAAGCGGTATACCCAAGAAAAACTTATTTTTACATGTGAAAATTTTCAAAAATAAATACTCGACCATGTAATATTTATTAAAATTAATTTTTTGTGGATCGACTATATTGGGCAATATTCAAGTGTTTCCGAAAAAATGCGACAGAGTGCGCTGCGCTATAGCCTATATACTCGATGGGCGAAATAACAATTTTCGTAAATATAACATGTCCTAGTTTTCATTTTTCACTGTTTTCACGCGCGAAAATCAGTTTTTCACTGGTAAACAGCACTTTTTCTTGTGACAATCACTTATGTTTTGGTATTTTTGCAATGTAACCGAAATGTCACCGAAGTGTAATCGAAATGTAGCAGCTTTAGCAGGGATGTTCAATTGCAAATTGCACCTGAAATTGTATCCAAAATAACATTGAAAACTTGATGCACATGGTTTATAAAAATCATATAGCACAAAAAATCACGCACTTCCCTGACATTGCACGACTAAAATCTAATTTGATTGGACTATTAAGGTCAACTGATTTTTCTGTGAAATCATCCCAAAACGTGCGAAATATCCAATACACCCAAAAAAAGGGTAAATCGAGTGGTTTATGGAGAGTAAATAAAAGGTCCGAAGGCATCAATTATCCCAGAGCTTTGTAATGCGTATTTCGAGCACTCGACGTGCATAGGGCTCTTGCATGCCGTGCACGTAAGTTCCAAGGTCCCCGTAATTACATAGCCAGCTTCCACATTTATAACGGTCTCGTTCATTAGCTTTTTTCCCCACGTAACTCAATATAATCCGGGTCTTTTGTGTCGTGGTTCGCAAAATACTCCAGTTCTTCGTGGACACAAGGAAGCTATACGTGATTTACAAATGCGGCGGCTTTCAATAATTCATTGATTGCGGAGAATAAAGAATCGAACGCCAGTAGTGAGCTCGATAATTCGACTTCACTGTTTGGAGTTTTTGTTTGACTATAACTAGCTGACATTGGGAGGATGCGGGGTATAAAATGAAGTAAAAAGCGCACAGGCGCTTTGACTGCCGCAATTTCTTATTTCGAATGAGTTGAAATTAGAACATTTGGAAAAATTTGGTTACAAATATTTGTAAAGCAACTTTTTTGAATTGTGTACTACGAAACCTAATATTGACTGCTCTACACGCTGAATTTGATAGAAAAAATATTGGTCAATATTCATCAATAATTTCTTGTGGACAAAGGAAATAAGGTCGATTACTCGAAAAGAAATTCCTCAGTGAATTATACTCGGTACAACAGTAGAATCCTACACTATTTTTTCAGCCATATTTGGGTCACATGAAGAATTTCCACATTCCCAAATTTCCCCACGTCCATCCCAAAAAGACGTAAATTTTCCGATCGCGACCTTTCGCATTCCGAGAATTCACGATTCTCCTCGGCGAAGATACGGATCTTTTATTTAAACAGGTCAAAGGCGGCATAATAAATGCAAGCAAATATCCGCCCCCGAAGATGTGTCACGGACGTCAAGCGTCACGGGATTCCCGAAGTAATTTCATGTTCTTTTTCGGCCTGATTGCGAAGAAAGGATCTGTAGCGCGGGCCCAATGGGAAACTAACTGTGATTTAAGTCGCGGGTACAAAGGCAATGTTTGGACGCGCATTTCAGTGCGGGCTCCCTGGAGTAGAAAAGGGTACGAAACGGAAGAAAAAGGCTTGGTCGCGGAGCAAACTGTCATTTGTCTCGCGGAACGTGCCTTTTCCTTTCGCCCGCCGCCGTTTTCCTTGTGCTCTATATTTGGCTTCTTGGCTCATTTACTTGCGAAAACACGACAAAAGGATGTTTCGGGGGAAAATGGTAAGATTCAGCCACGACAATGCGTACCAATGCAAACATGACTCTTTTCATGCGGTTTTGCTATAGTCCATTCGATGTTTTGTGGGGTTTCAGTCATCCACAATAAAGGAATCAGTGAAAATGATTGGTGAAAACGACTACCAAACGTATGTAAATAATAATACACAAATTTGCTAAATCGCATGAATACCTTTTTTTTAGGTTATCTAGGTCCACAGCACACATTTTTATCAAATGAATGTTAAAATTGTTAAAATGTTGTGTCCTTTTCAAAAGTCACGTTTTAATTATCCTACAATTATTGCACGTTGGGTGAATATTTATCTTTACGTGCAATAATTTCGGTATGGTTGAAGATGTACATTGAAATTTTGATTACGCCTAAAAAAAGTCATAAATATCCGTTCAATAGCTGTATTATTCTATGAAAACAAAATTGAAAAAATTTGAAATACACTAGTAACTATATGAATATTACTGTGGGATAGCAAATTTACAGGTGCAAATTCATTTTTACTAGCAATCACTGAGAATCATGTGCTCGGACA
The DNA here is from genome assembly GCA_030522785.1 of Platygaster equestris. Lineage (NCBI taxonomy): Eukaryota > Metazoa > Arthropoda > Insecta > Hymenoptera > Platygastridae > Platygaster > Platygaster equestris. Next base: position 4,312 of record JAPYZK010007630.1, read on the forward strand.
TGCAATTTTACGAACATATATTATAGTAAATTCACTAGTCAATAGTAAATTTCAGTTCGATCTTTGACGACTCAAGACTTTCACTATCTGCTAGTAACTTTACACAGCTGGGCATGTAGTATTAACGTGCTCAGCACAGTACGTTACATTATTCATGCTCAGCACGGTAAATCTCATTCGGATTTTTTACAGTGCAGTTAAGCATTCTGTGAAAGTATGTGTGCGCGGAGCAATTCATTTATTGTATTGGTACGACTGCTGGAAAGTGGCGCCGCTGGTGCAGCCACGGAAACTGCGCCGAATTTAACTAATATTCTCGCCTACGTGATTACACCCGATGCCTCATAACAACACATTCGACAGATCATGTGAAAACTCCGAAAACTCGATTTTTGAGTTTTTTGGAAGGAAATTTATTTGTTTTTCCTAGGTACAAATTAAAATAATAAACAGCAAAAGAAAGGACCTTGAAAGGGGATGGGAGCCAGCATACTGCGTCCATTTTGGCGTGGAAGAAAAGAAAGATGTCACATGGAGATACGAGGACACTAGTCGGCGCATTGTGGGCGAAAAAGAATATTGTAGATCGCTAAAAGGAGCAGTCGGCATTGTTGCGTCATGGGGTTTTGAGTTTCTGCAAATCCTAGTGCGGCGCCTGAATCCTGATTCGAAAAGTAAATCGAGAAGGGTCTATCTTTGAAAGAAGATTTCCCATTTTGAGAGTTTCGAGTGGGGAAAAAGGAAATATTGAAAAATTGTCCAGAACTTCCAAAACTTCATAATTCACAAAAACTTCGAAATTCCAGAAGATGCATTTCGAAATTCCCAAAGCTCGAAATTTTCAAAACTGTATAACTTTACAAACCTTCATTATTCATACAAAACTTCGATACTACAAAACTTTAGAATGTTTTGAAACATTGCAAATTTTCAAGTTCCGAAACTCAACGACTTTTCAACTTTCAAATTCTCCAACATTTCATAATTCTCTAAAGTTCCCTAAAACTTCAAAATTCCGAAACTTTTATAGAAAGAGTATAAAATTCGTAGAATTTCTGGCCTCTAACCAAAATGTACCAAAATGTCAATTGGTCCATTAGCACATGAAATCTTTCATCATAAACAATTCCTCATCACTTTAAAAAGACACAACACATCCGAATCTCTGCGATGCCATCAAACTATTTGCCAACATTTCAAATCTCCATTTTCGAAAATTGATCGAGTGTTATTTTCTCAAGTGCTCGTGCAAAAAAGCCGAATTGTTGAGGAACGTGCACGCGGAAGCTGTCAAACGCGATCAACCTCACTCCCCATTTTTTATCGCCCGAGTTTTTTCGCTTTCGGAGAAACGGGGATAAAAGGTGGAAGACTTGGGAGTACATGGTTTGATTCAAATTGCTTTCCGCGCTTTGATTTTTCTCTCCCATTGTGGCGCTTCGGTAACGTAACACCCTTCTCGGCGTACATATCGTGTTACATTTGCATTCTAAGGTTACGTGGTCGTTCTCCGCGCGAGAATTTTCCGCACACGCGATTTTCCAATTTCATTTGTAAATGCCTTTCTAGTAAGAATCGAACCATTTTTTGCTCAAATTCAAGAGATTCCTAAGTTACTCATTTCGGAATCTATATTTATATATTCAATTAATTTAATTTAATTGAAAACATTGTAAAGGAAAAAATGATCAATTCAATTTTTCCCGCCGTAAATTTTGAATTTCAAGGATGACTGGTGAATTTAAATTAAAATCCACCAATCGATGTTAAATGTAACTGTTGGCGGGAAATTCGTAAAAATTAAAAATCAATTGATTTTTCCGTTACAACCTTCGGAAAAACCTCGCTATCTCTCCAAACCTCCATCATATAATACGCTATCACGTAACAAACACGTGCGATTTTAATATAAAACTACCACTATAATCAACCCCTTCGAAAATGGCGTGACAAAAGGGTCCCTTAATTTCGTGTGCGTGACAGTTTGACTCGCGTATTTACGTTCATCGCGTGATAACGCCAATTACACGGAGACAAAAAGCGGGCAGTTTTCGAGACTGGAGGCAGAGTTTTTTCGGACAATCCTTTACTTTCACAATCAATGGATACTCCTGGCGCCTTGTTCGGTCCGGGCATCGGAGTTTTCGGAGAAAAACGTCAGGTGAATTCCGGTTTAAAAAGTCCAGCGTCCATTTTCATACGCGGGACGAGAGAGTGGACAATGAGGGCTTTTCGAGCCGCTCGTTACAAACAGCTCCATTTCACGAGAGATTGAAGGATTAGGTGTAAGATGTATAGGCTCGACTGGAGCTTTATAATGGAAGAACAATGGAGCCCGGCAGCTTGGCCTCGAGTGGCTCAAAGAATACGATGTTTTCCTAAACAAGCATTTTTCGGAGTGTAAAAGGTGGGCTGCCACGGGTGGGTAATAATGGGTACAAGAGCAATCCGTTCTTTCCGCATGTTAGCTGGCCGCACGCTCCAATGAGTTCCGACTGGGAAAGGGAAATCAGGGAACTCGGCTCTGTTGATCGATTTTTATTAATTTTTAAATAGGGGGGAGGAGGGTGGGCGATCGACCCATTTTTGTCATTTGTTTTGACGGATGTGGGAAAAATTGAGGTTATGAACGCACACATAGAAGAGATGCACCCTTGCGCAAGAAGAAAAAAGTCTAAAATCGTGAATGAAATGGCATAAAGAAAACCGTCACAGACGTGACGATTTTCATTTCTGAAATGTTTCGGCTTATTTTCGAAAAAATATTGTTTATTTAACATTGTTTCATCCAAAAAATACTCGCGCGATAAGAAAAAAGTCTAAAATTCATCATAAAAAGGCATGAAAAAAACCGTCACAGATGTGACGATTTTCAAAAAATTTCACAAAAAATAGACACCCTCCCCCCACTCCATGACAAAACGTTGACCCCCTTGGGTGTCACGTGATAGTTTACTCACCCCCCCCCCTCCACATAAAATCAAAATTAATCACAATTTTGTTATAAAAATTTTCTTTCAATTTTCGTTTTCAATCAACAGCAAAAAAACAGGAGTAATTTCCCTCATACTTTCTCCGGCACCCATTGACCCAGACGCCCCATGCACTTACCGCAAGTGCCCTTTTCTGCGGCTTCCTAAAAAGTCTTGAGCGTCGCCATATGCGCCCGTGAAAAAAGTCCCACGTGAGAAACGCTCATGTTTGACAAGTGGACAAAAAAAAAAAAAAAAAAACGTGGAAAAGAGAGAGAAAATGGGAGACCCGGATCTGTGTCGATCTTTGGGTTTTGGTTCAATATCCCACGCTGACCGTTTCATCCCGACATGTCGTACGGCTACCGGACTTCCGCCTGTGTCCCGCTGAGGAGAGATAGCTTCGTCTCTTGCTCCGGTGACGGAGGTTCGAGTTCTCGGTGTGAGGCCGACATCAGGATGGCTCCGGTTACGTCGCCCCGAAGGATCCCTTTTCTTCTAAGCCTGTCGTTACGTTTTCCGTGATACGAGTTAACGGAGGCGTGACGCGTCCCGCAATTTCATTCGCCGTTTGTCGTCACTTTATTCGGACACGCGATTTTCTACTACTGTAGCAAAGTAGGGCGGGGTCGGGGGAGGGAGGTGTTAATGAGAAACTTCAGGAGGAGAAATACAGACACAGCCGAAAAAAATTTTACTTTTCCTCCGATGTATCAGATGTCACAATTTGTTTATAGTGCTTATACAATGTAATATACACTTTCTTATTGGGCTACGCCCGTTGATTCTTGATAAATAATAACAATAATCATAATAATTGCTAATTAATCAGTGTTTCAATATGATATTTGAACAAAAAAACCTGTTAAACTTTTTCACTTTTCCAAACAAAGAAAAACCCACGAAATTTTCCTCGCTGTCAACCGCTCAATTATTCTTTCGCCGACTCGTGGTTTCAGTGGCAAACAAAAGGTGATATTTTTAGGCTTCCTGTACGGCACTCGGGTTTCCCTTCTCGTTATACAAATCGCGTTTTTTTGCTTTTGTAAAAAAACGCGGCATCGACTGGCTGATGCGTGCGGAAGGAGAGTTTTTCAAGTTAGACAAACATGGAACATTCGTGAAAAAATGTGAAAAATAGGGCAAAAGTGAGTAGTTACTTTAGGAATCACGAAGCGTGGATTGATGGCAACCAGATGACGCGAAAACAATGTTAGGCGTGTTGTCGCCCGATTCAATAGAGATTCATGGGCGCTCCCTCCTGCCCCCTACCTTCGAGCAGTTAAATATCCATATCGCATCTGATTCAGTCCAATTTTTTGACAATCAGATGCATCAACATGTAATTTTACAATTCGTGTAGCATATTTGTAACATCAAAAACGTGTTATGCATTAGAATCTTCCTTCATTCCACTATGACCGAGAGATCCATTGAAGATAGTCGAAAATTCTTTGTCTTACTCACTCGACAATCTGATTGATCGACAATCATTTATCGTGACATCCAGGATTCGTAAATCATTGTACAATCATAGCGACCTGTATTAAACCCAAAAACCACCCCTGCCAGAAGTCGTGAACCGCCAAATATCAAATTCTCCGAAACTCCCGCAGATGTAGAATCTTCCTTGCCTAAGTACAAACGTCCCAGTGGCAATGTTTATTGTCTTTTGTTCACGCCCTCCGAGTCTTGACCGTTTCATGAATTCGGAGGCGAATCGCCTTTTTTACGCGACTGCAGCTGTGGAACTCTTGACCTTGGCTGCCGCGATCCCGAAAGGTGGAAAAAAAGTCCCGAACAATGACGGGATTTCGTATAGCTCCTTACGTGCGCATGCACGTGGCCGAAGGAGAATTCTCCGGCGTTGCGTGAACTACTGACCGACTGGACTGTTGCGCCATGACCGATTAGGATTCCATAAAGGGGAATGAAAATCGCTGAAGATCGGGCAGATGCAAGGGAGCGATGTTTTTCGAGAGAATATAGGGACTTCCTGTGTTGCTCATATACATTCTTTTTTTTCTTTCTTCCTTTTTTTTACACGTCAGCTCGCGTAACGTTTACTCGGCGGAGCTTCGGTACAAGGGTGGTCAAACATTTTGGGGTTGCTCGTTCCGATGTAATTAATATCGGAACTTTTCATTATGTTCGTGTTTTATCGGAGGATATTTTGTCATTTATCATGTGGGGTGTTTTGAGGTTGTGGTTTGATGGATTGTGAAGGATTTGAGGGATAATCAATATAGTTTTGGAGGGATGTGAAGTATGCTGTTTTTTTTTTATTTGTTGTGGAGATATTGGAAGAATTTGGAGAAAGGGATAAAAACTGGAAAAGGCTTTGGACGGTTACTAGAAAAATGATGCTTGTAGCAATAATTTGCTTCACTTAGAAAAAATTCAAGACATTACATTGTTAATGTTCCATCATTTTGTTACAATAGGATATCTCTCGACCATTCATAGTAAAGCATAACCTTCGTTCATCAAACGCACTCACAACCCTAATTAATCGGTTATAATAATATATATTCCGTATCGAATTTCTCCCGAACTGAGAATCGTATTATTTTCACTCCTTCTGTTTCCTTTTTCCATTAATTTTCAATTGATTCCACCAGGGCGCCCTAATGGCTAAAACGAATTTGCACTTTCCCCAAGAACACGAAAATACGAGGGAAACGCGTAATGGCATCGGCGCTTCACTGTGAGGAACTTTTTAATTTATATCTCGTTATCTGTCGGAAAATTGTTAATTACAACTTTGAGAGGGTGCGCTTTCCATCTACCCCTCCGATTCCCTTTTTTTGTGAGATCAACCAACTTTCTTACGTAACCGAAAAAAAACTTCTAATAATATTTCAAGCCAAGATAATCCTTGTTCGTTTTTTACGAAAATGCATTTGATTTCGCTCGAAAAATTGGGCATCCAATTCAATTTGCAGTGTCGTGTGAAATTCCTTGATTAAATTTATTTGGGTCAAACGTCGCTTCTGTTTGAGCGATCCCCTAATTCGTACATCGAATCCGTTTCTGTCAACTCCATAGAAAGTATTACGTGGAATCCTTACGACGGTTTGTCCTTCGTCGATTTTAATCAGCTTGATATTAGGATCTCTTCCGTGTCTAATACGATACCTCAAAAAGGTTACGCATTTGGGTCACAGGCTTCTACGTGACTTTATTGAATTAGCTTTTCGTGCACGTGTCTCTGCTTTTATTTCTTCATTTGCCACTATCGTTTGCTGTCAGATCATCCGGATCTACTGCGACGTTTTTGTTCTGGAACAAAACGTTCCTACAGGTTTTACTAGGGAATTTCGAAAATTGTGAGAATTTATCGAAGTTTTCACGAATTTTGACAGTTTTTGGAAATTGCTAGTGAAAATGTAAACGTAAACCTGGAAATGGGTTATATTCTCATCGACTCTTACAGTTGAAAGTGAGTGAAGTTAGCTGCACGTTTATTCTCCGTGCAACAAACGTCACAGCACTAAGAGTCTATGTCTGTTAACGTCGCACACACACGGCATACACACTACATATTGAATAGACAGAATATTCATGGACAAAATATTCATAGTTCGGTATCTCAATTGAGACGCTGAGAGAAAAAGTGAGGCAAAACAAAGACAGACATGTATGAAAGCTCATATTGTCTGTCTCTAGTAGTTTCAATTGTGATTACAGCTGACTGCAACGTTGCCAAACTTCCACATCAAGTTTATCGTAGAAAATATGTAATTCAGTGTTATAATTTATAAATAACTACACGGTAGAAAATTTCAAACTAAAATCGACAATAACTAATTTTCAGAGTTGTTTGAACGATTTTTTCCATTTATAACTCAGTATGTCGTTTGGAACTTATAAGCGAAAATGTACCATTTTCCATAAGAGTACATGTAAATTTCAAAATTCGTTTTCTGAAAATCTACACGGTAATGCGACTTGGAATTTTTACAGTAAATAAAGAAGCTTGTCGAAAACATATATCCAAATTTTCATCGAAATCCTATACTAATCGTTCAACTGTAAGTCCTACCTTAAACGAACCTAAATTTTACCTTCATCCTGCAACCTTGTTTTTAACTTCCCACTCCACGTAATCACACAACTTTTCAGAAAACCAACAAAGTTTCCGCGATTACAGGTTCATTTAACGCTCTAAATGCATGGGAAGTAAAATATTTACAAGTTCCAGTGGCACGCGTCGCTTCGGTTCGGGAAGGGCCGTTGGTCCCTGGCTTTGACCGGGATCTCAAACCGAATTCGAGTTTACGTGAATATGACGTAATGTTCCCGCAATATACCGAAAAACCCTGAAAAGGGCCAAGGTAGGGGCCCTTTTCGGCACAATGGCGATCGTTATGCGTATTCAAAGTGGCTCTACCTGGCCCCGGCCATTGTGAATGCCCGAGTTTCCAGGAAATGCAGCCGATTGCGAAAGGATCGGGAACCATTTTTTTCAATCAACGCGAATAAGAACCTGAAATCTTCTTTCACGTTGGGCTGGATCATAGGGAAATGTTTCTTTCGCACGAGTTATTACGCCGGTTCCACTTCGATTTTTCCGCTACATCGGACTATATAGCTTATAAATCGGGATGTATGTATGGGAGTATAAAAAATTAAATCGAGTTTGGGAGTATGGTGGAAAAATGTTGTGTCTTATATTTGAACTCCATGCACTTACCATTAGATCAACATAGAAGTGTTTTTTAATAAATTTAAAAGACTTTTGGAATGGACGTCAATGACAAATTTGCCAAATACATTATTTTACTTCTTTGTGAACGTGGGCCCAAACATTTTTTATTCAACGCCCGCGAGAAATATGTTGCTTTGTGGCCCTGCTGAGAGTGGACGAAATAATGGATTACCTGATTGTTGACGTATGGCATGCGAGTGATGAACTCGTTCTCCCACTAGTGGGCGAATAAGCTGTTCGCCCACGC
>JAPYZK010007631.1:0-11243 GCA_030522785.1 Platygaster equestris
AGGCGCGAACCCGTCTCCTTCGCTTTCGGTGGTCCCAGCCGACCAATCGCCTTGCGGCACGCGTGGCAATTGGACCGCTTGACCACCGAAGCGGTTTATAATTTTTATATTTTATAACAGAATCTAAAACGACTTTAAATAGAAAAAATTCCAATTTTAAAATTTAATAAAAAATTGACACAAATGAATGCAAAAATTCATCGAACGTTGAATTTCAACGAAAAAATTATCAAAATTTCGTGGATATTAAAAAATTGGATAATTTTACATGCTTGTAGCATTATTTCTCACGAAATGTGATCGAGATTCGTTGACTCGTTTAATCAGTTTTCTAGTCACCGAAAAGGGCAATCAATTGAATTATAATTAGACGAGTCGAGCGCCTTTGGCCGCTATCATTGGATCATTGTGTGCGTGAAAACGTCCGAGATCGATGATCCCGGACGGTTTACTGTTAACTAGTATCGTCTGTCAATGGGCGGTTCACTCTGAGCGCGATCAAGAAGCAAGAATCGCTCTAAAAGAAGCTAGAATATTTCTATGGCTTCGAAAAAAAACGCATAAGTCACTGATTCTTACTTTTAAACATTCACGGATTTCCCGTTTTATAGGCATTATTGTTGTGGTTTTATAGAAAATTTTGTCCACTTGCTCTGGGATTGAATTTTTCAATTTTGAAAACATCGCGAAGTTTTATAATGTTCTCTTGATTGTATCGATGAAGAAAAAACTAGAATTTTTGAATTTTTGAAAAATACTGGAACGTGTGAGTTAATAAATTAGCAATCCGACAATTTGGAGTTTTTAAATTCTGCCAGATTTTCTGAACGGAATTAGATTTTTGTGTGTTACTTTGGTTCTTTGGTTTCTATGCCGAAAAATACTCGAAAAAGTCAAAATCTATCAAAAACTCTTTCCAGTTTCGTAAGTTGCATCAAATGAATGTGTAATTCCGAAATATACAACAATAAAATCGCGTAATTACTCTTCTAAAAATTGTTTTTTTATAATTACGTTATTTTATTCTTAAATTTTCCAATAATTTTTCCATGGAATATGCAAAATTTAAAAGAATTGATTTTATTAATCTATTTTGACTTTTTCAATGAATTTCGATTGTGGAACCACAAATAACCAAACAACAACCGAATTCCGTTCTTTCCAAATTTATAAGGTTGTCATGAAATTTGCTTTTAACCAAAAAATTCAGTGAAAAAAGCCAATTATTTGTTATTTTCGAAAAAATCTACAACTTTGGTTAAATTTGTACCGGAAGGCATAAGATTCAGTGGGAAAAGTACTAATCTAGCAACAGGTCACGACGTGTTGATTCTGCGAATTCTATGGGGTTTTCGGGCCCCTGCGGAACCTTTTATTCCATTACAGAGACCACCCGCTTTTTTTAACAAAAGGGCCAAGTTTTTTTGGGCCTTTCTTGTTTAGAGTAGACCACAGGTGGAAAATTTGGGAATGAATGAGTCTGTTTTTCATTGTGGTAGGGTTTTTGTGCCATTGAGGAACCACTTGACTATCATTCACTCGATTAGAACGACGATATTATAGGGTTTCGTGTATATTTCGAGGGTTTGGTCGTTGTTTGGAATACGTTTTTTTCTAGTTTCCAGAAAATAACGCAATATTTGCCTCAGGGAAATATCGATTTTTGATTAGGGACTTTTTAGCAGAAAAAGGTTTTCAGGGAAAGTTTGTTCTTCTGGATTCTATTTTTCAGATGTGCGTTGTTCGAAAATTTGAGAAAAACTTACGCACGTTTCGAAGCAACATTGCCAATTTTTTAAAGAATCCAGAACGTGTGGAAATTCGAGAAAAGTTGTTTTAGAGAAATCAGTAATTAATTTGATAATTCGGAAAATTCAGTGACTTACAGAAATTTAAAAACTCTTCCGAATTTCTCCCAATTCTGATAGGAATTAAATATTTTTTACATTTTTGGGGGATTATCACAAAAATTTCAAAAATGATAAGATTTTGACGTTTTTGTCGTTTTTGTCTCCTATCGAATTTTCGAAGAATTCGCTGAGTCTTTTATAACAATTTGAAAATCCTCGTTAAGTTTAGCTCTGATTGATTCCATAAAATTAAATTATTTATATTTACGTATGTAATGAGCTTATAGTTACTTTTGTAATTCGCGATTTACTAACCTGCACGTATCGTTAAAACCGAATCTGTTTCACATTGGGCAAAAAATGCGCGTTCACGCTCATTCTAAAATTGCGCGATTTTCCCGGGCTATCATCCTCGATCCATAAAATTCTCACCCCTCTAAAAAGTTTATCGATGAATTATCGTCTTGCCATTTATTCATGCTCAATATCCGAATCTATTTTTTTTTTATTGAAATCATTCATTTTAATGACGATCCATACTTTTTTTCTCACCACCACAAAGTTTTCATGAATATTTTATCCCCGAAATTATAGTCGAACTCGCGAAACGGAACAAAAAGCAGTCGATGCAGGGGCGGAGGCGAAGGAGTTTTAGAACTTTGAACGTTATTCAAATGTTATTGAAGAAATTTTAGTGAACGTATCAATGATAATGTTAATTAATTCGGAAATTTGAAAATTATTGACCATTTTCAAATTTGCAAATTCCAATCCTGTGTTGTGTAGATAAGCTTGGCAATTTTTCAACTTTTCAAATTTTTCAACTTTCAATTTTCGAAGTTCGAGAGATATGCAAATTCAAAGACCAAATTGTGTATTAAATATCACAATTTTTGTGAAATGTTATTTTAAAATTCTGGAGTCGAAATTTTTATGATTTTTTAATACAAATTTGACGATCTTAAAATTAAATTTGTTAAAGGCATTGAGAAATTTTCGAACTCAAATTTCATACGTATTTCGTAGTTAACAAATTTTCAAATTTTAAGATCATATTGCAGACTTCAATTCGAAAATTTTATTTAAATTCATGTATTCTCATTTTTATTAAACTGTAAACTTTTATCACAATTTGAGAATACATATTTCTGAATCTGAATATCCGTAAATTCTTATTTCACGAAATTTCTAAAATATTCAAATTCACTAAAATTCACAATTTGCTTATCAAAATCTTAAAATTTTAGTCTGCCCATTTCCACAATTCATTTGGGAAGTGAATTTTCAATTTTTCAAATCTTTGATTCTCAACTGATTTTCATACTCGCAGAATTTTTATTCAAAAAATTTTAATAATTTTATTTTTATGCATAAATAAATAATTGTGCATATAATTTTGGGAGGGGGCGGGGGGGGGGGGGTTAAAATAGCTTTAAAATGTCCCAAAAGTCGTAGCATTCATGTAAACTACAATATCACAACCTCCACACCTGCGAAAATTCCAATTTTCCGCCCCTGAATTCGACCCTTGAAAGCATCCCCTAAAAATATGTTCTTCCCACGACCTTGGATCGATAAATAAATCACGCGTCTATTCTCGAAAGCAAAAGCTTCGATCCAACCCCCCTGGAAAATTCATTTTCGAAAACGAACTTTATCGCGGGCATTCCTCGAGCAACGAAAGGGCGAAAATATCGATTTCTAAAGACCCCAAACCGTTTACGGCCAAATATATTACGCCGGGGATTATATAAATTCGGGATCCGGAGCAATATCGTCCTCAAGTGTCCCATCTACGAAATCCCCTTTTTTCGAAATATCCCGCGAAAAATCGCGTGGTACCCTCCCATAAATCGCCCGTGGAAATTTCACGAGACTGAAGCAAGGGGGGGGGGGGGGTAAGGATATGCAAATCCCGAAAAAATCCATAGTCGCACTATATTTCCGAGAAACAGTGGGGGATCTAGAATTTTTTTAAGAAGTAGAAGGGGGGGGGGGGAATAATTTATAGTTTTTATTGATATTTTTCAACGTCTTTACGTAAAAAACTTCAGGAATACTGAAATGTGACAAAATATATGAAAATTCAGAAAATTTCCCACAAAGTAATTCTATAACATGGAAAAGTCTTCAAAGTCTTATTTGTTGAATTTTTCAGAATATAAAAACAAAAAAAGAATCGATTCAAACTTTATGCGTTTATTCAATTTTTGGAATATTTGTACAGTAGCTTGACGTTTCGAAAAATTATAATTACGAATTCATAATTATTAAACAACTTCCCTTATCAACGAATTTATCCAAAACATCTGGAAACCCTAAGGCAAAATCGCTTCCCCATTAAATCTGACCATTATATTTTTTATCAACCTAGAACTCGAAGGACGGGGGAGGTATTCAACCCCTTTCCTGTAGATCGACCACTGCCACGGTAGACTATATCGCACATCTTTTACGGACTGCATTTGTGATAAATTGTTCCCTCTTTTACTTCCGTCTTTTTTCTCTTTTTTCTATGAAAGGGGTGGGAGAGAAAGGGGGGAAAAAGTTTTTCTCTCTCACGACCCTAGAACATCCGCTGGCGCCATTCAAGCGTGCGAGAGGAGCAACATCTTGAAATGATAAAAAGCCTCACGCAAAGAGCTCGGAGAGAGAGTGCAGTGGCCAGGCCGCCGAAGCTAACCCGGAGTGTAGTGGGGCTGCGCGCACTAGCTTTTCTCTATTTTGATAAGCCGCAATGGCGTAGCTACTCGGGGTGTGGAGCTTTTCTTTCCGTCCAGGGAAACTTCACGAGCACGCTTTTTCAGATTGCATTCGTAGAATTAGAAATTTTACCATCTCTGACGGCTTTGGAAACTTGCAGTTTTTAATTTAGTTTTTGACAAACAAAATCTTCGTAATTACATCCCATGGGAATTTAAAAAATTCTTCGAATCACTCAACCCAAATCCCCGAAATCTTTTTGGCAAGCCGCTATCAGAACCTCAAGCTCTGTCTCACCCCCTCAAAACTCCCAGGAACCCAACAAAAACCACCCTACTTTCCCACAATGTTAATAAACGCGGGATTCCACTGTACAGAACTTCCCCCCGCATCCCTCGTAATCACCAAGCCCGAAAAAACCAGTCTCTCCTCGCGGGGGTGGAAATCCGCCCGCCACCCCTGGAAAGCGCACGCCAATGGCTCGGTCGAAGGGTGCCGAGCGCGGCCGAGGGGGGCCGAAGTACGAGCTTGCGAGCTCGGGCGACTTTCCGTCTGCGGAAATCAGACTGGCCCTTCTCGCGATCCGCGTTATCGTCCCCGCGGTCGATCCGCGAAAACGAGCCCTCCTAGCCCCCGGTCGTATTCGTCCTCGCGAATTCGCGCCTCCTTCAACCCTTTCGCCCATACTCGATTCGAGACGCATCTTCCTCCCCGAAGTTCTCGGGGTGTGGTGTGAGCGCCCTCTCTCGCTTCCTCCCCCTTCAGCAGCAGTACATCATCCCCTGGCGTTTGGTGAAGCTCGTTTGTGCATCGTGTGTGCCATGCACTGAGGAAACACCAGCCCTTCGTTTTTGGCTCGATGACGGCGATGAGGTTCTGGTGATGCCGCAGCCTATAATCTCACCCCCGAGGTCCCGCACATGAAGCTGCGCTGCCCTGATTCGTCGAGTACGTACTACCTTTTAGCCATTTCAACCCCCGAGCACTGTCAGGCACTTTTCGCGATTTTTGGGAGCTGTGGAGTTGGAGTTTAGTGGGCTTTTCCTCGGCAGTGACTTCGTGGGAACTTGGGGTAGTGTCGTGGAGGGATAAAAATAGTTTTTCGGAGGGAGAGGCTTGGAAAAGCTCGAGGAAAAAGCTTGATTTACGGGGGATGGGATATGCATTATGAATTCTTGGGAGCTTTGGGTTTGAGAGGTTTTTATAGGGGATGGTTTTTGGGGGGGTGAGGTGGTTTGATGGTATTGGAAAAGTTGGATTGGGTTGTAGTAGTTTTGGAGAAAATCTTGAATAGGTAGGAGATGTCATGTTAATTTTTGAAAGCTTCGGATTCGAGGGAATTCAGAGGGGATGATTTTTGTGGAGGCACGATTTTTGGGGTTGTGAGTGAGTTTTGAAAAATTCCAGTAGACATCGGGAATAAGGGTTGTTGGCATGGTTGTTGTGGTCAACTGTGAATTTTTGAGGGATTTTAGTTTGCGGAATTTTTCGTGAAAGATGAAAATAGTTGCAGATGAAAGGTGAAAAAGCTTGATATAATGGAGCTAAGGGATGCATTATGGATTTCAAAAGCTTTGGATTCGGAAAATCCTTGACTTTTTTTAAATTTCTGGTATTCAGAGAGGATGATTTTTTTGGAGGCAAGATTTTTGGGGTTGTGAGTATGTTTTCAAAAAGTCCGATAGACATCGGGAATAGTGGTCGTTGGCATATTTATTGTGGTCAATTGTGAAATTTTTAGGGGTTTTAGTCTGCAGAATTTTTTTTTGCAGGATTAAAATAGTTACAGATGGAAGCTAAAAAAGCTTCGGGGAAAAGCTTGATACATTGGAGCTAGGGGATGGATTATGAATTTCGAAAGCTTTGGATTCGAAGAATTATGGACTTTTTTCGAATTTGTGTTACTTTGACGTGTTTTTGGGAAAGTTGAGTAGTTTTTGAAAATTGTTCCTACTGCTTGCAATCATACATTTTCGAGTATTTTTTGCCTGAAAAAATAATTCTGAAAAAGAGATTGTCATTTATGACACTAGGAAATTCATCATACATTTCCGAAAGCTTCAAATTCGACGTCTCTCTAAGAGAAGTAATTTTCGAAAAGTTTTTTCGATAGTATGAGGTACGTAGTTTCGAGTGGAATTAGAATCAAGTTTGATAGGGGTTTGTGGCGAGGGTCGCTGGAGTGTATATTGGACATTGTTATTGTTGATAATGTAACAAAGTTAATTTCCTACTTGTTTTGTTCACAAAGTAGTTAAACTAAACTGTTCAAGAAGAAAGCTCCGAGAAAAAGCTTTATTATATAGAGCTGGCGTCATAAATTCTTGGAAGTACTAGATTCGGAAGGTTTCCGAAACATAATTTCCCGAGGAGATTTTTAGTGTTTTGAGGTAATTTTGGTTAGGTTTCAGGTTATGAGGCCATAAAAACCGCCAAGATGTTTTTGAAGGGCTTTTCATTTTCAGAGTCGTATCAGATTACAATAGTTTTCCACAGAAAAGCTCGAGAAAAAAGGTTGAATAGCTGGGAGGTGCATTATAAATTCTTTAGAGCTCCAGATTTAGGAGAATTCGGAGGGAGAGATTTTTTTGAGACTTTCAGTTCTTTCGATTGAGTTTGAAAGAAGATTCAATGGAAATCAGGAAATATACTTATTGGATGTTGTTGATGGCTTGATCAACTGTAAATTTCCGAGGGGTTTTCGTTTGCAGAATTTCATTGTGCAAGATAAAAATAGTTACAGATGAAAGCTAAAAAAAGCTTCGGGGAAAAGCTTCATACGTCGGAGCTGGGGGATGCATCATGAATTTAAAAAGCTTTGGATTAAAAAAACTCTCGGGGTATTTTTCGCATTTTCTTCTCGTTCGACGTGTTTTTGAAAAAGTTTAGTAGGTTGTTCAGATTTTTATTGAATGTTAGTCCTTGTGTAGGTGATCGTTAATTTGCGATGGTCTTTTATTTGTGAAAACAGTTTTAGAAAATTGAAAATGCGTTACAAATTCTTGAAGGCTTTGGATTTGGGGTGTTTCTGAGAGAATTATTTTTTCCGAGGATTTTTGGGGTAGTTTTGAGTGCGATTTGGATCACGTTCGATAAGGGTTTGCGACGAAGGTCATTTAAGTGTTTGTTGGATGTTGTTGATAATGTGATAACAAAGTAAATTTTCCAGGTATTTTGTTCGCAAAATCGTTATAGATAAAAATAGTTCAGAAGAAAGCTTGAGGATAAAGCTCTATTTACTGGAGCTGGGAGACGCATCATGAATTCATAAAAGCTTCGGGTTTGAAAGAGTTTCTGGGGATTATTTTACGACGCGAAATTCCTTGGTGTTTCATGGTGTTTTGGGGATTAGTAGGATGTTTAGTGCAGAATGATGTTATTTTTTTGTGAAACATCGTGATTTTTTCAGGGGTGTTTATTTTGAAATTCATAGGAAATTAAAATTCTTCCACAAATCTTTGGATATGAGGTATTTCGAAGGTTCCAACTAGTTTTTGGTCTTCTAGCGTAATTTTCAGTAAGATTTTGTAAAGGTCAGTAGAAATATCTGACAAGAGTTGATAAGATTTTCGTCTAATTTTGTTTATAGTGTCCCAAACTGTACATTTTTAAGTTTTTCTCCGTAGAAACTTATAAAACATAAGTACAATTTTGAATGAAAAATCGGGAAAAGCTCCACGGAAAAGCTTCATTCACCGGAGGCACCGGAGCCAAGAGATGCATCATAAATTCATGAGATCTTGGGATTCCAGAGGTTTCATGCAGCATGTTCTTTTTGAGAAAAATTTTTGGGTGTTTCGGTGTGATTTCAAGTAGGTTTCGAACAGGTTCGTAAGAATTGGTGATGAGGATTGTGAGAACGTTGATTTGTTGTTTGTTTCCGTAGTGCTGAATTATCAATTTACAAGGAGTCATGTTTGTAGAGTCGTACTGGATGGAATTATTCAGAATGAAAGCCCAGAGAAGCTTCAAGCTTTTGCTTGATACACCAAGGTTTGGAGAACACACTATGCATTTTTGAAGACTTCACTTTGGAGGATTTTTCGAAAGATGACTTTTTCCAAAATGATGTTTTTTGTGTTTGGAATGAGCTCTGAAGGATTTCGGAGGGTTGTTGATTTTCGTGACGTTTTTTATCTGGGAAGTCGTATAATATAATTTTCAAAAAAGCTCGACAAGAGTTTTGAATTTTCAAAATTTTAAAAATGAATGTTATCATTCTGGAAATATTCAGGATAGCTGTTTGGAACGAGTTCGTGAAATATTTGAATTTAACGGTTTTTAACGGAAATAGAATGTTTAGTAGGTTAAATTTTTCATAAGTTCAACCATTAGAAGGTTTTGCCGTTACGAGGTCGTTCTAGGTGTCTTCAAGTAAACGATCAAAATTCAGTGACGAAAGTTACGATGCAGGCAATAAATTTATACTACCAGGGGTTTTTTCATATCTAAATTCCGATACAGTTTTTATTGCGAAAATGTCGATGTTTCATATGTGTTTCTATAGTATGGGAAATGTTCCGAAAAATTGGATTATGGGATTTCACAAGAATAATTCTAGCGAAATAAGGGTATCGTCAATTTTAAAATTTGAATTATGGAATTTCGAGTTCAATTTTCGAAATTGATTAAAATATACTCAAAATTGAATAATAAATAAAATTAAAAAGCGAAAAAATTTTTTCATCACATAGTAAATTATTCTGCGTAACAATCAATTCGTCAAAATTTTTCTATGACGACTCGGGGCCAAAAAAGATTTTAGAAACTTCGAATTTGAGAAATTGTCACTAGAAATTGATTATTGGTGGCTTGAAGTAATCATTGAACATTTTTGCCAGAATTAATTTGTCTTCAATCACGATGATTCGGATCTATTAATTTTCGAACTTCGATTTCGAAGATTCAAATTTCTAAATCTCATTTTTCCCATAACTTGAAGTTAAAAAAATCGAATTCGTTTTTACGTTAAAGTTTCTTCAATTTTCCTATGCCAATTTCATTTTTCTATAACGACTTTTTAATCTAAAAAAAATTATAGATAAGAGTAATCGAAGATCATTAATCATTTTCTTATCAGTGCATATAAAGACGTATAATTTCGTTTTTCGATATAATAAAATTTAGTAATTCCTGACCACAGAGAAAATCCGAAAATCCTTGATTCACAACTGCCTCAGTTGCTTTTTGAGTGGCTCAGTTATCTTATTGTATACTGACTTAATTTTTTAGATGCTGAGTTAGTTAGTTCCTTCTTCAATCAGTCATATATATTCGCTAATGGACTATAAATTACTCATTTAGACCGGTAGTTCTTTAGTTTGCTTCTGAGTCATCATCCAATTATACAGTCAGTTCATCATTGACTTCTTTAGTTCAGCAGTCAGTGAGGCAGTAAGTCAATCAGATACCATTCAATGAGTCCACAAATCAGTGACTCAATTTGTCAGTTCCCCATTTTATTCAGCTCCCTAGCCAGTTGAGGGCGACGTTTTGGCGACGTTTTCTCGTCGCTCTTTTTAGTGCAACGAAAAATGTCTGAAATCTAAATTTTTATAATTTTTCAAAAAACTTTAAAACTTTCCAAATCTTTTGAAAAATTGAAATTTTTCAAAATTTTCGAGGAACTCAAAATATTCATAATTTTCTAACAATTTCAAACTCAATAAATTCCAAAAAATTTTAGAATTCATTTAATTTCCTACGAATCCAAAATTTTTGAATGTTTCGAAGAAATAACAATTTTCAAGTAAAAATAAAAACATAAAATATGAAATTCTTACGAAAAACTTGGGATTTTATTCATATTTTAAAAAGTACACAAAATTATACAAATTTCCGAAAACTTGAAGATTTTCAAACTTGTTAAAAAACCGAATTTTTTAAGAAACTCGGAATCTCAAATTTTTTAAAAAACTCAGAATTTTTCGATTATTGTGGAAAACATCGAATTTTCGCAATACAAAGAAATCGAAATTTTCGATTGTTTCCAGAAACTGACAATTTTCAAAATTTTTATAAAACTCGATGTCAATTTTTTCGGAAAACCCAGAATATTCAAATTTTTAGAGAAATCTAAAAAATCACTAATCTGTTGAAAAACTACGGATTTTTGAATTTCCGAAAAACTTAGAATATTATCATTGAAAAAAACTGAAATTTTACTAATGTTTCTGAAATCTAACGATTTTCAAAATTTTCGGAAAAACTCCACCATATCCCAAATTTCTCAGGAAACCCGATAGTTTCAAATTTTTATAACTCGAATTTTGCAAATTCAGCAGAAAACTATTGAAAATACAATTAGCAAAGATTGTATACAAGCATATTAATATTGTACTGAATGCGAATTCAATTTATTTCGTTCGAAAAACGCTTTGAAATTAATTTTTATTCAACGCCCGCGAGAAATATATAATTTCGTGACCCTGCTGAGAGTGGACGAAATAATGGATTACCCGATTGTTGACGTATGGCATGCGACTGATGAACTCGTTCTCCCACTAGTGGGCGAATAAGCTGTTCGCCTAAGCTCATCTTAACGACCTATAGCAATTTACGCACTCACGCTCAGTTTAGCGACCGTTTACACACGGATAATGGAAACAAGATGGCGGACGAGCGACTCGACATATATCGAAACGTCAAACTCCCCAAGCCTAACCTCAAAATTACAAAACTGTGTATTGC
>JAPYZK010007637.1:0-13378 GCA_030522785.1 Platygaster equestris
AAAAAACACCCACAATCCTCAACAATCTCCAAAAATGTTGTAAAAATTTCCGAAAGCCCCAAAATTTCTACATCTTTGAGTTCAAAAGTTCAAAAAGCATGAAATCCGAAAATGAAAATCACGAAATGACAGAATTTTTCTATCACTTAAATGAAAAATGCTGGAAATTAAATTTCGAATAAAACAAAAGCCAAAACCCCTCCCTTCAGCAAAACCTTCATTAAAAATCACCTTTCAGCGTCCGACGAGTGTCCATTCGCGAAATCTTTGGCAGTGAACTCCTTCAAAGAGCTGCGTTTCATCACGGTCGAGGACAAAACGATGATCGATCGTACCCTGACAAGATCGGCCGAGGAAAAAACGACCCCGCGTTTCAAAAGTTTGCACGACCTCGCGAAATTCGCGCGCATTTCTTCGATGTCTTTCAAACTCGGGATAGTCAGCAAGTTCAGGAATCTCATTAACAATTGTACCTTGCTTTCCGATAAATTCAGCTTCAAGTGATTGGCGGAGACGTTTAATTTGATCCTGGATAATATATAATGTTCAGAGTTGTTAATAAAATTACTTTTTTTTTCGGGGAAAGTGGAATTTGCGTACCTTGGGAGGACGCGGTATTCTGGTTTGATGCTGCATGCGACAGTGACGTTCGCCATCAATTTCGGAATTAAGTGGTAGTCGGATTCTTTGAGTTTTCGAATTTCACGCCAATCGTCACCTTTGGAAAATCATGATTGTTGAAATAAAGGAGGAATTTGTATATAGAAATGGACAATTTTTAGGGATTTATTTCGCAATTTATTCGTTTTTTCGACATTTAAGATGTATTTTTTTCAATCTTGATATTCCCGATTTCCTGATAAGCTTCTTTATTTCTGATAAGACACGTTCTAAATTTCTTGAAAGTTTATAAGGTGACTTAAATTCAGGCAACTACGCAACTGTCCTTTTCTCTCTCACGAGAGCAGTCGTTTGGTAAGACAGAGAGAGCAATACTATCGCCTACCCCTGCTTACGAGGTTATCTTTTTAACTTTTCAGGAAACTTGTAAGGTTCGTATAAGGCGCCTGATAAGAAATGAAGAATCCTAAAAGGAATGTATGTAGTCTTATAAGGTTTTCAGGGAACTTATGAGGTTCAGAGTGTACAAGGGATGATTATTGTCATGCTTTCGTAAGTTTTCGTGAGTTCATGTGATTCCAACTTACCGGCATGGCAAAGTATGAGTTGACCATCCGTAAAAACTAAATGCAATCGATCGTAAAGCAACTCCTCCAATTCCATAACAGTCGCGTCTTCTAATTGTACGTCTGCTGCTTGTAACTCACTCCTCAGAGTCATTCTCCCCAAATCCAAAAGCAATATAAAACCATCCCTGAATTGTGTAGAAAAAAAAATTGTTATCAGTGTGTTTGTGAGTATGAATAAAAGCATGTGTGAATGGGTGTCAACTAGACTAATTTTATAATTTATAGATTGGCATTCGATCTACAAGGTTTTTAGTATTTTGTAAGGCTACGAGGGGATGAAAACTTTAAAAAAGGGGGATAGAAACTTCAGAAAAAGAGAATAATCATAAAATAAAAGCTTAAAAGGGGATAAAAACTTTAACTTTCAACATTTCAGAGCTATGATTCCTCGAAAATTCAAAATTCCAAAACGTCCAAAGCTTAGAAAGTTTAAAAACTTTCAAATTCCAAAACTCTACAACTTCGGAACTTCGAAATTCTTTGAATGTCAACAATTTTTAAATTTCTTGGCTTCAAAACATCAAAATACTTGAAAACTTGCGAGATTCCCAGAACTTTAAAAATGTGGAAACTCAATAATTGTTCATCTTTAATATTTTATACACCTCAGTGCAATAAACGGTCCTTTATTGGCCTGCTCGGGCCCGAAAAACCTTTTTATTGCCTTCGGTGTATAAAGTATCGTATGTTGCAAAGGGCAAAAAGTTATTTTGGACTCATATATAATAAAACTTTTTGCCCTTTGGAACATAATAATATATACTATTATAAAACTTCCAAGTTCTTGAAAATACTCAAAAACTTCAAAATTTCGACATTCTAAAAAATTCTAAAATTTCCAAAACTTCAGAACTTCATAATTCTTTAAAATTTGAAACATCCGAAAACTTAAAAAGGTCTAAAACTTCGAAACTTTAAAATCCGAAATTTTCGATATATCTAGGCTTCAAAAATTTCGAAATTTTTAGGCTTCAAAACTTACGCAATTTCCAGAACTCTCAAAATGTCAAAACTTAATCATTTTTAATCTTTATAATTCGTACAAATTTCAGAGTTGCTGTGTATTCTCAAAAACTCAAAAATTCCAACATTTCCAAAATTTCTGAAACTCCCGATTCCACAATTTCAGAATTTCAAAATTCCGGAAATTCTAAAATTTCCGAAGCTGTGCAAGTCCCAAAACTTTTTAAATTCCAGAACCTTACAACTTCGAAACTCCATCATCGTGAAAGTTTGAAAATTTAGAAAATTTCAGGCTTCAAAACTCCAAAATATTTAAAAACTTCAAAACTTGCGAAATTTTCAGAACTGTGAACATTTCAAAACACGATGATTCTCAATCTTGAAAATTGTAAAATTGTGAAGTTTTTGGACATTCTGAAAAACTTCAAATTCCAACATTTAAAAAACTTCTAAAATTCCCTAAACTCCCAAAACTTCAGAACTTCATTATTCTTCGAAATTTCAAAATTCCAAAGCTTAATAAGTTCCAAAACTTCATAACTTCGAAACTTTAAAATTCAAAAATTTCGAAAATTTCGAAATATCGAGATTTCAAAACTTTGAAATTTGCGAAATTTCCAGACCTTCAAAAATGTCGAAACTAAATAATTTTCAATCTTTAAAATTCTATAATTGTAAATTTCTTGGACATTCTGAAAAACTTCAAAATTCCACCACTTGAAAAACTTCTAAAATTTCCTAAACTCCCAAAACTTCAGAACTTCATTATTCTTCGAAATTTCAAAATTCCAAAGCTTCGTAAGTTCCAAAACTTCGCAACTTCGAAACTTCAAAATTCTAAAATTTCAAAATTTTCGAAATATCGAGACTTCAAAACTTCGAAATTTGCGAAATTT
Organism: Platygaster equestris; assembly: GCA_030522785.1. Taxonomy (NCBI): domain Eukaryota; kingdom Metazoa; phylum Arthropoda; class Insecta; order Hymenoptera; family Platygastridae; genus Platygaster; species Platygaster equestris. The sequence goes on from JAPYZK010007637.1 coordinate 3,110, forward strand.
CCGGACCTTCAAAAATGTCAAAACTGAATAATTTCCAATCTTGGAAATTCTGAAACTACTGTATTCCAATATTTCCAAGACTCTCAATATTTGCGCAACTTTAAAATTCTAATTTATTATTCATAACAACATTTTCTTCAGAGGCCCCGCCTAAAATCTTTACCCCAAGCCCGAAAACCTCAGAGACGGCCCTAATTCAATAGTTTACCTGCAATTTTGGTGCATTATGAATAATATCGTTCACACATCCACAAAAATTTATGAATTGATCCAATCGCTACAAAAAAATCAACTCACTTGTGAAGACTTCCATGTTCAGGGAACACAATGTACGGCCCTTTGAGATCCATTTTCAAATTGAGCCTCGTCTGTCGTGCCATAGTTTGGTCGGACAATTGCACGAGCTCATTTTTTATCGTCATATACGTTTTGTATAACGAAGTCGTTACCGTCGGCACATACGTGTCACTTTTCTCGAAAAACTTTATCATTTCCGCGACTGTGTACTGCTCGAAATAAGAAAAAATTCAATTTTGAGAATTAATGAAATGAATGAAATTCGAAAAAGAGCTAAATGTAATTTCAACTGAACTATCACGAGAAAAAATTTCGAATGTTATAATTTCAAAATGGGATGGCGAATTCGAAAATTTTTTGAATGTCAAGATCGAACTACAAAAATGTAAAAATTCGAGAAATGGGGAATTTAAAATTCAGCTAACTGATTTGTATATTTTATATTTTTCGTCAATTTAAAATTTCGGGGTCGATTTTCGAAATTTTCCTAAAAGCCACATTCCTTATAGAAAAAAGCGTTTGACTGTGAAGTTTTTCAAAAAAATAAACTTCCTCAACTCACATTATAATAGGTCACTTCAATGGGTTCCAAAGTCACGGAAACGTCGTAATTTGAATGGGTCGTCAAAGCGCTTTTCTCGAAATCGATGGCGAGGAAATTTGAAGCCACGTTCCCTTTGAAAGAACAAAGAGCACTCTTATTCGAGAAATTTGTAGCGATAACACTGGGGTACTGCACCTGTTAAAATGTTGTCGGTGGTGACGATTGTGACCAGGTCGTTTTCCGAGGACACACCCTCGATCACGAAACTCTCAGCACGCGCCGAAACTTTGAAAGACGAGGTCTCGGGGCGCGTTTCCACGCTCGCCAAAAACTGCGTTACGCTCAGGACCAGAATTTCACGCTCGTTGTTCAAAAGGCACAGCGAGTAATTCGCCAATGTGAAATTGTACTTCCGATCTGGAACAGGGACGACGAGAAAAATTTTTGTATTATGAGGAATATCCGAAATTCTGACATAACCCTCACTGAGAAAAATCGTGTCAGTCAGTAAAACTTCATTTTTTCAGTTAGAAAACGATAAAAGTTCGAGCAACGGAAATTTTCGTTTGTTCCGACTGAAAAATTCCGTTGGCAACGCGTTACCACTGAAAAATTCTATCAGTCTAACTGAACATCTGAGTTGGAACCGGCCCAACTGAAAAATTCAGTTGAGAGGGTGTTATCACTGACAATTTTCAGTTGTGTTGACTGGAACTGACACTTGTTCTAATAGACGTATTATATGATAGAGGCTTTTCCAACTTTTTCGTTCAGTAGGAGCAGTTGAAATATCCGTCAGCCGGACTGAGAATTTCAAAAATAACCAATCCAACTGAAAATTCAGTTAGATGTAACGAAACTGACAGACATTTTTCTCAGTGCTGATGGAAAAAGAGACTTTGTACGGTCGCTACGCAGTCACCTCACGGTCACTGCGAAGTCGTGAACATTTTTTATTATGTTTTGGACAAGTTCTGGTAAGATTTTCGAATTTTACAAGGAATTTATAATTTTTGAATTTCTCGAATATCTCGAATCTTTGAATCTTGCGGAAAAATCGAAAATTTTGAATTCAAAAATTTTTCAAGTAACTTAAATGTTTCAAATTTTCTTAGAAACTCAAAATTTCCACGAAAACTCGGAATTTTAGAATTTTGAAAAATCCTTGGAATTTTGAAATCTGTCAAAAATCTCAAATTTTCTATTATTTTCGAAAAACTCGACATCTTATGGTTTCCCAGAAAACTTTGAATTCCGAAATTTCTCAAATAAATTCGGATTTCAAAATTGTTCGGAAAATTCCAAATTCTCAAAATTTTGAAAGTACCTAAAATTTTGGCATGTTCAAAAAATCAACAATTTTAGAATTTCCCAAAGAACTTACAATTTTTATATCTTTCCGAAAACTTGTCATTTTTAAGTTTTTCGAAAAACTCAAAATTTCAAAATTTTCAAAAAACTCAAATATTTCCTAGACATTTCGAGAAATTCTAATTCCTTAAAATCTAAAAGTAATCAAACTGTTGAATTCTTACGAAAACTTAAGATTCTCATATTTTTTAAAAAAATTTGAACGTTTCGGATGTTACCTAAAATTAACAATTTTCAAAACATTTAAAAAACTTTGAAATTTCGAATTTTTTAAAAACTTACAGTTTTTCGAATTCTCAGAGAAACTCAAAATTTTCGAATCATCTGAGACACTCGAAAATTTTTCAAAATTTCCGAAAAACTCCAAAATATTAATCCATTGAAATACCCAACATTTTTAAACTTTGAATTTTGAATTTCTCGAAAATCTCGAATCTTTGAATCTTGCGGAAAAATCAAAAATTTTGAATTTTCCGTTAATTTTCCGGCTTTAAATTTTAAAAATGACTTGAATGTTGTAAATTTTCTTAAAAACTCAAAATTTCCAAGAAAACTCGGAATTTTAGCATTTTGCAAAACAATTGACAATTCAAAATCTGTCAAAAATCTCAAATTTTTCATTTTTTCCGAAAAACTCAAAATCTTATAATTTTCCAGAAAACTTTGCATTCCGAAATTTCTCAAATTAATTGTATAATACTTAAAATTTGGGATGTTCGAAAAAACTCAACAATTTTTGAACTTCCCAAAGAACTTACGATTTTTATATCTTTACTAAAACTTGTTATTTACAAAAATTTCGAAAAACTCGAAACAAAACACTCAAAATTTTTCAAATTTTTCAAGAAACTCAAATTTTCTGAATTTTCGGAAAACTCCAAAAATATTAATCCATTGAAATACCCAACACTGTCAAAATTTTCAAACTTCGAAATTTCGAATTTATCGAAAAACCTAAAATTCTAACGTGCAGGAGCAACGGGAAAAAAAAATCCTCACCAATCATGGTAACATAAAAAACAATAAAATTACCAAAAGTTTTCTGGATCTTCTCCGGGCTAGGTTTCACCTCCTCGTTACTGTCCAGCCTCGAGATTTTGTTCTCGTCGAAGCTACTGCTCCTGGAACCGGCGTCCTGCGATTTCTCCGACCGCACGAGTCTCACAAAAGTCGCCGATTCGCGAGCCTCCACTTTGACCCGTCCGGGGTAAATTTCCCCCAGGTCGATTTTCGCGTGCTCTCGAGCTATGACGATGTTCAGGATCGTCAAGCTGTCCTCGAATTTTTGCAAGTCCAGTTTAAGCTCGGTGTCGTTCGGTTTCAGCAGAGCTTTCACGTAAGTTTCCATGTATTTCTTGTAGTTTGCTCTGTGGGTCTTGATGTGGGCCCATGTGTAGGGTCTCACGTTGTGATCGAGTATTGCGTGGTACGCGTACTTCCACCACGGTTTGGCATTTTTGCAGATTTCTGTGTTTGGTCGGTGTTTCCTGTGTTGTCTACGAAAAAAGGGACTTGTGGTTTTGTCTGATGATAATGTATTTCGCAACTAGTTTACATTCACCAGAATTTTTTTCGATTCCCTAAAACTTTGAAATTTTCTACAGTGCTTGGAGATTGAACAAATACATTACCATAATCTCAAAAACCCTTCCAAAATGTGAAAAATTCTTATGAAACTTTCATTTTCTACATGACAGATACAAACATTTACACATTTTTTACCTGCTGACAAGTTGAATTTCTCGAAAATCTCGAATCTTTGAATCTTGCGAAAAAATCGGAATTTTTGAATCTTCCGTTAAGCTCAAAATTTCTAAATTGTTAGACAAAATTTGAAGCAAAAATTTTTCGAATAACTTGAATGTTTTACGTTTTCTGAGAAACTCAAAATTTCTACGAAAACTAGGAATTTTAGAATTTTGAAAAAAACTTGAAATTTTGGAATCTGTCAAAAATCTTATATTTTTCATTTTTTTCGAAAAACTCGACATCTTATAATTTCCCAGAAACTTTGAATTCCGAAATTTTTCAAATAAATTTAGATTTCAAAATTGTTCCAAAAATTCCAAATTCTCAATATTTTGAAAGTACATAAAATTTTGGGGTTTTAAAAAAACTTACCAATTTTTGAATTTCCCAAAGAATTTACAATTTTTATATCTTTCCGAAAACTTGTCATTTCCAAATTTTTCGAAAAACTTAGAATTTCAGAATTTTCAAAAAACTCAAATATTTTCCAGATATTTCGAGAAATTATAATTCCTTAAAATCTAAAGTTATTAAAACTGTTCAATTCTTACAAAAACTTTAAGAATTTTCTACAGTGCTTGGAGATTGAACAAAAACATTACCATAATCTCAGAAACCCTTCCAAAATGTCCAAAATTCCTATAAAACCTTCATTTTATACACGACAAATACAAACATTCACACATCTTTTACCTGCTGACAAGTTGAATTTCTCGAAAATCTCGACTCTTTGAATCTTGCGGAAAAATCGAAATTTTTGAATTTTTCGTTAATCTCAAAATTTTCAAATTGTTAGACAAATTGAAAGTAGAAATTTTCCAAATAACTTGAATGTTTTAAATTTTCTTATAAACTCAAAATTCCCACGAAAATTCGGAATTTTAGAAGTTTGAAAAAAAGTTGATACTTCAAAATCTGTCAAAAACCTTCAATTGTTTATTTTTTTTTCGAAAAACTCGACATCTTATGCTTTCCCAGAAACTTTGAATTCCGAAATTTCTCAAATACATTTGGATTTCAAAATTGTTCGGAAAATTCTAAATTCTCAGAATTTTGAAAGTACATAAAATTTCGGGATGTTCAGAAGAACTCAACAATTTTTGAATTTGCCAAAGAACTTACAATTTTTATATCTTTCCGAAAACTTGTCATTTTCAAATTTTTCGAAAAACTCAAAATTTCAGAATTTTCAAAAAACTCAAATATTTTCCAGATATTTCGAGAAATCCTAATTCCTTAACATCTAAAGTCAATCAAACATCCTTACAAAAACTTTGAAATTTTCTACACTGCTTGGAGATTAAACAAAAACATTACCATTCTCTCAAAAACCCTTCCAAAAAGTCAAAAATTCCTAAGAAGCCTTCATTTTCTACACGACAGATACAAACATTCACACATCTTTTACCTGTTGACAACTGCCCGTCGCAAAGAATCCTGAAGTTGACAAAACGCGATGTATTGCTGCTTAGAAACCTGCATAGCTACGTCTTGCAGAACTACATCGACCAGCAATCTAGGAACTTGAGTCGAGTTGTTGTTCTTGCTCATGATAACCTTGACTTTGGTAGTGAAAGGTTTCACGACTGAAAACGGAAAATAAAAAGATCCCGTCAGTGCACACAGAACCATACACGTGCCAGCGAAGTTTCGTGTCTCATACGTACGGAATTGAAAGTCCTGGTTGTTCATTCCAAAAGTTTGGAGGGAACTGCACATCGAGGCTTTCCATTCTAATAACGTGTTCAAACCCCAGTCGCGAAAGGGCTCGGCTCTCAGAGACGATTCCGCGCTCGGATTCATGTACACTGATAAGGATTCCACTTTCATTAATTGGTACACGGAGGTAGAATTGGCTGGGGTCACACCTGGCTTCCATTTACTGTAATTGGCGTAATTTTCGTATGCAAATCTGAGTTGGTCGTTCGTGATTCCGTGAGAATGATCGAGAAAGTGGCGATGAAGTTCGTAATATATCCAAAAACCTTAGAAAGTTTTACGAATGCCTTATAAAGTTCTTTATTTTTTATGAGGTACCTTATAAAACCTTCTGGAAAACCTTATAAGTTTTTCAATGACTTATAAAGGCCATACCTAACAATCAACTGTTCAGGAAACTTATAAGTTCTGTGTAAGGTGCCTTATAAGAAATAAAGAACCTAAATAAAGAAATCCATTCAATTTCCCAAGGTTCAGAGTGACGAGGGTAGAAAGAACAAAAATCTTCACGGAGTACTCGAATCGACCCTTTGTTATTTCGAAAAGAATCGTACACTTCGGAGGCACTTCTCCACTCCAACTTTCCCATCATTCTCAATTAAAGGTTGATGGAACTTACTTATTTGTAGTAGCTATAGATAAACTCTGAAGACAAACACCACAAACACTATGAACATTAGCAGCAACGCACTCTTCGTATCTTATGTGTACATTATTAACAGTTATTTGAAAGTTCTTCACAACAGACGATAGAATATCATCAAGACCTGAAAAAAGTTTGTTTAGATCACAATTGTTTTTTTATGTTATTTTTTTCGAGGGATGGATTCGTACTTGAAACAAAAAAATTATCTCCCTCGAAATCTTCGAGTATCTTTTTTTTCGCGGCTCTCGTCAATCTTTTTTGCATTTCGCTATCGTAATTCCCGTACGTTTCAGGGACAGCCACGACGTACACGTCCTGGAAAAAAATTTAATTGGGGTCTCAATGTTGATTTTTAATTAGGGGGGGGGGGGGGAATTCATGCAGTTTTGGTGTTGGAGAAATGTCACGGAAAATGGGCGTCTTCGTTATTTGAGTCATTTGACTCGCTTTTTGAGCGAAAATAATGTAATTCTGCGTTTTGGAGGATTAAATTTGAATTCTTTGATTGAATCATATTGGAACTTGGAAATATTAGAACTCTGGCGAAAGATACAATTGTTACTTTTTTCGAAATGCCAAAAGTCATTGAACTGAGATGGAAATACGACTTTGAAAATTTAAATATCAAAATATTCACAAATTGGGGAATCCAAGAGTTTCATGAATTAACAACTTGATTGACAGAAAATTGGACTTTCTTCAAAGTTCGGTGGAAATGTTTGAATTTACAAAATTAGTTTAAATACATAGATTTTTTACCCTCCACCAACTATTAATTAAATTTGAGTAAAATCAACACCATATTCATCCAACAATTGAAAAACTTTCGAAATTTTACTTAAATTGATGATTCGGAGCGAAAATTTTTTGTCAATTATGTGATTACGAAGTAACTGACATAAAATTGTTTTCCTCAAGTTTATCGACTTAAGAAGAGTTTTGAAATTCTTTAAACAATTTTTGAACAATTTACAATTTTACAGGAAACTTATAAAGTCGTTTAAGGTGCCTGACAATCAATGAAGAACCTTATCAAAAATTTGTAAAATCTTATATAAGGTTCAGATTTTCAAGGGGACCCATTTATACGGTGCCTTTAATCATCGTACAAGTATTTCCGATGAATCAAAAATATTACTCCGTAAATTTTCCATTAAAAATAAACAACCGATCTTTATCCGTCACTTTCAGCTGATTTTCAAAACTAGGTCTGAAAAAAGACTTCTATCAATTATCATAAAAAGTAAAAAAATTCATGTTACCACTCCCATGAACATTCGAAACATGTTTTAGTACTCCCAAACCCCAAACTATAACTAGCGGAAAATTTTCCAGTAAAATTGTTTTTCGTTTCTTCAATCGAAAAAACAAGAAAAGACGTAAAACAATATCTGCCCATTTCCAGGGAAACGTTCTCCTCCCTTTCGAATCCTTCTCAATCAAATCCTGATCGCCCATAAAAATAGTGTACCTACCTCGATGCAAAGGATCACCGGCTGTGCGAATAAACTAGCCCAAGGTATTTTCAACGTGATTTTACCAATTAATCCCATTTGGAGTTTAATGGGCAACCCCAGCTGGTACTAGAAAATGAAAATACGAAATCTCATTTCACCGTGACTGATGAAAAATACCTTCAAACAAAAAGTTCGCTCCTCAAGTAATCAACCAACTCCAACGAACAATCCAATCACTTTCCCCGTATCAAATTAAGACGACACACTCGATCAATCACTTCTATAGTTTTCCACAACTCCAAATAATTTCGATCTTTTCGCAACAATGAAAAACAAAAAAACTCGTCAAGTCACCCCAACGATATACGAGAGGAATGTCGTAAATAAGGTACAGTGCAAAACACAATTCATCCATTTCATAAAATGCTTTATTGAATTATTCATGGGATATCGGAAAAACGTAAGAACGTACGAAAGCACAGTAAATGACAAATTACAAAAATTCGTTAAACGGAGTAATTGCCCGCGATCCAAGAACATCACGAAAATTACTCCGTTTTTACACGCAACAGAACAAAAATTACTTTATCCAACGCCGTGAAAAAAGTCCGCACTTTTTCCACTGCTGAAGGATAAAATGAAGTTCGCAACAGTGGAATAATGATTCAAGGCGAGTTTTGAAAACTTCATATTCGTTGGAAAATTATTATTCCACTAGTTGCGAAATGTACGATTTCCCAAAGTGCAAAGCCAAGCCATCGAAACCATTTTCCAACAGAAAACATTAAACTTGGACGAAAAAACGAAAACGAGCGCAAAATCAATTTCCAGCAGCACGAAAAAGTAGACAATAACGAGCGTATATATTAGCGGGAACAATAATTAGTGTATGACGTAATTCGGCGAAAGTGCTTAATTATCGCAGAAAATGAAAATACCAGAGCTTCGGGTTTCAGCCTCAAATCCGTGAGACACGTGTCCCCGGAGAAGATGCCGACGTTAAAATGTTCGGTATCCAGATCCTCCACGTATCTGCCCAGCAGACGATTCAAAAACGCGGCTACAGCACCCTCGAACATTTTGCTCGTTTTTTTTTTTTTTTGACGATGTTTGGGATGGAAAATCACTTGAAAATAACTACATTATTCGCAACTTGCACTGGCACTTTTTCCGTCAATCCTTTCCGTCAAACCCGAGACGAATTGTGCGGTGGGTTTTTGTCACAACCACCAGTTACGGCGGCGATGCACATGCGCTAGATTTACTAGATTATTGATCTTCATCCCACGCTTTTCCAGATTTTTCAAACGTGTTCTGTTGCGAGGAGAAATTTTCGTTGGTTTGCGACGTAGATTGGAGGAGGGATGGAGGCTGATGGGGAATTTTCGAGATTTTTTGGATTTTGGGAGGGTGTTAGGGGGATGATTTTAGATTGTCTGCATTGCGCGCGAGTGGAGAAGGTCGCTTGAAGATCGTTTGAATGTATATTTTAATGCGGAATATGTTTGTTGAATTTTTGGGAGAAAATCGATGTGTAAAATTTAGGGGGAGTTGCGGGCGTTGGGAACATTTGAATGTTCGAGCGAACGCGAGTGTATGGAATGAAAATTTGATTGGTGAAATAGTATCGAGTCTAGTTTGAAATTTAGGTGATTTATTTTTATGGAAAATGTAACGAGGAAGCGAGTCAAGCGAGGCGGTCAGATTGTGCGAATTTGCGTTGACGTATGATAACAGTAATGATAACCCTTGTATTCCTGAATCTCATAAGATTCCATAAAAATTCATGAGATTTTACAAATTTCGTATAAGGTTCTTTATTTCTTATAAGGCATATTATACATACCTTATAAGTTTCCTGGAAAGTTGTACAAGTCATCGAAATATTTATAGGGCGATCTTTTAAGACTTGAGTTACTCTGAAAATTTTTACGAATTTCCCAACAATTTTACTGAATTTGACAATAGAATTGCCTAAATTGGGGAAAACGTCGAATCATTGTACTTTAATCACTACAGACACTAGCTTTTTTTGCAAAATGTAACAAGATTCTACATCTTAACAAAAATCCAGAAAATTCGAAAAATTTTGAACATCTCCAAAATTTTTGAATGTATCACGAAATATCTTTCAATTTCAGAACTGTATCAGATTTTTCACATTAAGCTGCTTTTATCCTTTGAAGGGTTGGAAAATATTCTACATCGGAAAAAAACCCAAAAATACCAATCTTTCGAAAAATCGGAATATTAAAAATTGTAAACCAAAATTTTTGAAAGAAAAACATTTGATATTTTTTAAATTTCAAAAATTCGCAGTTTTTTTAAAATTGCCTATTTTATTAGATTTTCTTTCGAAATATGCTCATTTTGCACAATGTAACATTTCAGAAAAAAATTATACATTTTTCTAACGGTTAGACACTTTTAAGATTTTTTCAAACAACTGAAAAGTTTGTAATCATCGCAAAAAAAATTTTTTTTTT
>JAPYZK010007638.1:0-14787 GCA_030522785.1 Platygaster equestris
AGGCAGGAAAATGGGTTCCGCACGAACTGAGTGAAAGAAACAAAAACGAACGAATCGATGCTGGCCATTCTCTCCTTGTTAAACATAATAAAAAGTCATATTTGTGGAAAATTGTAACAGGAGATGAAAAGTGGATTTATTTCGAAAATCCGAAGCGGAAGAAATCATATGTTGACCCATGGACAACCTTTCGGGGCAAAAGTCGATATTACAAAACGATTAAATTTCTCGCCTTCGGCTCGGAATTCAACCCTTCGTTTTGCAAAAATCGACTTACCCGCTTGTACAGTAATGTACTATTGTATGGAATTTAGTGGAACCTACAGATAAAATATTCGCCCATTTGATGCAAAAAAACCCCGGAAATCACAAGAAAACGTCTTGGGAGAATTTTCGTACGATGATTTTGAAACACGTTCGTTTCAAGCTCATATACTGTACACTTGATTCATTAAAAAAGCATGTACATTAAAATTCATGTACTGACAGTATTAATTTTTACGATGACGTCATTAATTCTTCACCCCAAAATTGCACCATCACCGACCGAAAAAAACCCCGCCAACGTGAAAAAATCCTCCCGCGAGTGTCCGTTTAATCCCCCGTAAAAAATCGTAACCAACGCATTATCCCCGGTCATTGTCGACCCCAACAAACGCACACGTATCCCGGGTCAAAGCGTCCGAATCGCGCGCCAACGGATCTACATAACGAGCGCTCGCTCTTATGGTACACCCCGACATAATAGAAGCAAAGATCATCGATCGGCGACAAGGCAAAATAGAATGACTCTCGTTATTATTACGATCAACGCTGCAGCCGCCGCCGTCGAGGATCCGGAAAATGTCGAATGAAATGGGACCAAATAAAAAGCCGTAAGCTAATTTGCCGGAACGGGTGGGGTCTCCCTTCGCCCTTTCATTTCCATCCATTTTTTCATTCGATTTATTCGGGGCCTTTCATGGGCCCGGAATCACCGTGACGCAGTGGGGCCTTGGTATTTTTTTTTTTTCTTTTCGAAAAATATCATCTCGGCCGCGGATACACGTGTATTTCGCGGCCACGACGCACCTTGAGTCCCCGCGGACAATGGGCCCTTTCTTCGCGTCGCGGGATAAATCGGGCCCCGCTTTGGCAGCCGTGGCGAATCACGGCACAATCGGGCCCGCGAACGTCGCGTGTGTACGGAGCGTGGAAACGTGCGTGGAAAATGCCTTTCGTCCTAGAACGAAAGCGTGAGCGTAATTTCGATTTCAAGACCCGGGCCCAACGAGGCTCCTCGAGGACCCAATTAAACGCTCGATTCGCGTGTCGACATGCCTATCGGTTCCGAAACATTCGATTACGTGGAAAGCTCTATATTTCGGGGTAATCGTTTGTGATTGAGGGGTTGCGTTTGGTTTTCGGGGCACACTGAGAGGAGATACATTTACTATCTTACTATCTTACTTACAACCTGCGAATTGTACAACTTTTCAAAATTGAAAATTTCAAAACCTATGAAGCAACAAAAATTAATTATTGCTGCATTTAGAAAAAGGGTTGCAAATAAGACTTGCATTGAATTTAATTGTTAGATACTGACAAGCACGCCGAAAATAATTTTTTATTTTCAACCGAATGAATGGGTAGATTTCAGAAACAAAATTTTTCTTTAGGGTTCGATTGGTTCGACTGACGTGTATCATGCACGATATTCTCAAATGGATCTAATGGCTAGTCGACATTCATACCATTTTCCAAGAGAAAGTCGCCGTGACAAGGGGCGGGAATCGTGGAAATTCTTTGGAGGCTATTCCAATGAGTGTTTCGAAATGAAATTTATATTCAATGAGTGTTTCGAAATGAAATTGATTCTCAGTGACCCTTACGAAACGAGGTAAATTACTCGAACGCTTCCTCAATATTTTTCATCGAAGAAAATTTTACAGTACAGATTTTTCAATTTTACTTCCCGTTAATGAATTTCAACGAATTGGAAGGATTTTTTGGAGGCACCGAAAATTCTTACCCAACAGTAGCGTTTGAGAAATGGTTTTTCTTTCGTTTAATTTTGATTAATTTCACGAGTTGATTGAAACTTGAAAAAAAAAAAAGTGAAAAAACGAATTTCCAAACTGTATAAATAATTTGAAATGGGAGTAAAATTATGGATAGTAATTCACAAAATCAGAATTTTTCAAATTTTAAAGTTTCTCGCGCTTTTGAAACGACCCAAGCTTTTCATACAGATTGCATTTCGAATCCATTTTCAATTCTCAACTGGTCGAGGCCTTCAAATATTTTTTAAAAACTTCAACCTTTTCTGTTTTCCTTCCCATTTTGTTGGACGCCCTGAATAACTGTACTCACTCATTCGCATCATTCTCCACTCCAAAAATCACCCGTCATTTCCCTCAATCTTGTTTTCCACCTTAAACCCTTGAAAATGAAAACTCAACCCGGTCATCCCCCAAAAAAAACTGTTTTCTCAGTCCTGTTATCGACCACGTTGCTCCCAAAGAACAAAAAAAGATGAAAATAAATAAACACATCCGAATAGCCGACCCACTGAACTCCTCGTTCCCAAAATAAACGTTTCTTCATCTGAACATAAAAAAATGCGATATTCATCCTCCTCGCTGCCCTTTTTTGTTTTTTTTTCTCCCTTTTCTCGTGCCACTTTCGTAGCTGATGAAGCACTTGTCATACACCGCGAGCCTTGCACGTGTTCTAATGGCCACTCGGCATAGGACCGGCCAAGCACCCCGAGAGACATAAAAAAAGGGGGCCCCATAAAGCCGAGATATTCGTCTCTGGGCCGGATCAGGTGTTGGCCTGATACTCTGATGAGATGGTCGAATTCCCATGAAATATCCGACGACTTTCCTAAAGCTTGCGTAACCGGCGCACTAATGATCGGTCGTAACGCGTTGATAATAACAACAAAAAGCCCGGGCGAGGATGATAAAAGTACAGGGAAGCGAGCATCAATCTTCACGTCGCGCGGTGTATGTAAAGTTACGTGGTGAATTTTACTTGTACCGATTTTCCTGCCCGTGTCATTAGGAAGAGGACGCGAGATTTATTGCCGGGTAGTTTGGAGGGAAAAAAAAGATGCAAGTGCTTGTGCTTCTCATCTGCATCATCTTTTTATGATTGCTTCGAGGGACTCGAAGGATGATTAGACGAAAAAGGTTAATAAGAAGGATGTTACGAGTATTTTTCTTTTTTTCCTTTTGTTTCGAATGCACGTGAAGAGGTAAGGAAAGTACACTCTCAGTCTGAAATAGTAAAATAATTACTATTTTCGTTAGTCATTGTAGTTTTGACTACGCACTGAGAAAAAAGGCTGGAACTTTTTGCTTTACATATATAGTGTATTACTGTATTATAGTAACTTTAACTTGAAGTTTGAAGTATTTTGAGGATTTCGGGAGTTATTGGAATTTTAGAAAGTTCTAGAGTTTCGAAATTTTCGTAAATTTCAGAGATTTTTAAAGGTTTCGAAAATTCTGAACATTTGAAATATTTTCATAATTCTTGAGATTATGAAAATTTTATCAATTTTTGACATTTCAGGAAACTTGACGCTACCATCAGCTCCGACAGAATGAGCCAATCATGGAAATCGAACATCGATATTAACATCGGGGCGCATCGATGATACGATGTAGAGTTAATATCGATGCCCCATCGATTTGTAGTAAACACTACCACTCATCATTCTTCCAAAATAAAAATCCTCCATCATCCATAAATTTACGACGACTTGTTCGAGACGCGCACGGGTCGCAATTATCACATCCAAAGAAAATAGCCCCTGCGTGAGTTTTTCGGGGCCGATCAGAACGTATTCGATCGACATATATATCCATACATATATTTCGTGGGCACTCGTCGCCCTGATGAAAAGCCGAGACAAGGAAGTAGGGTCCGAGATATATCGCGGCCTTTCTCCGGGCCCGTAAAAAATTGACCGGGGACCTCGATCTGACTTACGCTGCCAGGGCCTGCACGTGTTCGGCTCTTTATCCTTCGGAATCCGAGCTGGATTTATTTGGTCCTTTTTCGGGCTCGCCGCTCCGCCCACAAAGTATCCTGCGAGTAAAAAGGATATACATACATAATATTATACTGTATGTATGTATGGAGGGAAAAGGGGCGACGGAAGAAGGGAACCGGACAGATCTCGAAAAGACGACGTAAAATTGTAATTGTGCCGTTGGAAATCATCGCGATGATTATTGTCGACGCGACTGACATCGTGCATTGACGCCCAAACGTTTTCGGGAAAATGACATGGGCTGTTCGTGGGCATGACGTTACTCCCAGATTTTTCGGGAACAACTCGAAATTGTCACGATTCAGAAGGATAGATGTTTAATGGTTTTGGAAATGACCCAGGCTTTTCAGTTCCGGAAAAGTGTCGGAACATTTGTGTTCATTGTCGGATTTTCCGGTATTGTCAAAATGATCGTCAATTTTGAATACGACTGTTTATTTGAAGGCCGCGCGCATTATTCGGTCAAAATTTGACATCTTACATTTTCCAGAAGTGACGTTTGTGATCAGTGCCGGCTGTCAATGATTAGTAAGATATTGAATTAGTATGGATGAAGTTTTCTAACTCGTTTTCTGAAATTCTCATGTGTCGCGTTTTTTGCGCGACTTAATGTGCATTTTTGATTAAGAATTCTTAATTGCGGTAAAATGGAAGACTGTGAAATCATTCTTAGCTATCCGAAGTTTTGCAATTTTATGTACTAATCTATCACAATTTATTTGACCCTCATTATTTTCCAATAAATTCCTCTCTCTCTTTGAAATAGTCAAATTACACTAATTCTAATAGTTAAAATCAACGTATTTCGAGTCGAAAGTGATTAATCGAAATAGTTCTATCTGACTTCATTTGCCGAAAAGTAATTATTTTGGTAGTCAACATACGACTCATAAAAAAAAAGAATTTGACTATTTGAAATAGTCATTATAGACGACTAATTGAAATAGTCCAATTTCACCACTTGAAATAGTCGTTACTGAAATACTGACTACTGTGTTAATCAAAAGTTGAAATCACTAATTCAAATGGTCAAATTATTGACCAATTTGTAGTCAAATGATTTGACTGGCCCTAATTAGTCAAAATATCACTAGTCAAATAGTCGAATTTGACTATTATCGGTAGTAATCCATTGTAGAATGACTATTTAAGTAGTCAAAACAACGATTACTAATTCAAATAGTCAAATTTTGACTATTTCCGAGTGAGAGATGATCGAAAATGGTAAAATTTCTACACTTTCACCCGCACTCTCCAATTTCAAACATACGTTATCTTCAAATTATCGTATATTCAAATGCACGCATCCAGCTTGTGAATCATCAATTTAATCGAAACATCAAATGCATAAATTGGTGCATTTATGAGCACTCAATTCATCATTTCGATATTATTATTCTCCACGCGGTTCGTCGGCATGACGATTCTCCTACAGTCGTCGGCAAAACTTCAAACAGTCACGATTCAAAAAAGATCATACATCTCAAATAGTTCTGGAAATGACCCAGACTCTCTATTTCCGGAAAATGTAGGTCCATTGTGAAATTTTCCGGTGTTGTCAAGACGAGGTTTAAAAATGAACAAAATTCAACCCCATTTTGACAAATCCATCAATTATTTATAATTCCATGTTCATTCAATGCGGAGCTATCTATGGCGCTACAATTTAAAAACACCGATACAAAACCATGTATCAACCCAAAATCACATAAAACAGTAAAATTTATTCAAACAAATCATAATCAGCATCCAAACAAAAAAGTCCTCCCCCCGAAACCCGATCCCCAACCATCAATCACCCAATCACAGATGACTCTAATTGTTCTATGTATTGTTGTTTCATTCCAAAATAAAAACCAACCATGATTCTATCAACCCCATCAGTCATCAACGAAACGATCAATCAAAAAACCCAAATCAAAACGCAAAAAGACCTCCCCCGCCTCCTCCTTCCCCCTCGACCCTGCAGCACTCAAAGAAATTCGATCCCTCCAAGATAACCCATTTATCTTAATTCCATAGGAGCTGCAGCGAAAGCGGAGCAAAAAAACCATACACGCGAGGTAGTTTTCGTAATTTTTTTTCCTGCAGCTTTTCAGACGTCCGTATATACAGGGTATACACCTCATGTGGACAGGATACCACGATGACACGGTCCGCCTAATCCCCCCGATAGAATCTCTTAGCTGCTGCTACCGGTCACCGCCGGACGAAAAAAAGAGAATATGAAAAGAGCGATGATGCCCCCGAAAAACGAACCGGACGAAGACGGGAAATGTGTAATTTATAACGATAATCCTTTAAGAAAAGGATCGGGGCGAAATTCACGGCTCCTCTGGTTTCAAAGCTTTTCGCCTTTTCACCCTCGCGCACTCGCCATCTTTTTTAATCCGAGGCGAATGAATTTCGAATCGATTGTGCATTTTTGTTTACCCAGGCCCTTTTATTCGGGGCCCGGTATACCTCCCCATGTTTGCTTAGGATCGATGCTCATTGCGTTTATGGGATCCGCCCTTTTTTTTATCTGCTGGCTCTGATCAACGCGTATTCCGTTTCCTCCGGGGCCCAAATCAAACTTGCACTCAACTCGAGAAAGTTTGCTCGGTCCTCGAGATGTGTGCGGTGCTTGGTGTGTGAGGTACAGATTTGAGAACGTGATTCGTGGTGCAGGGTATTGACGCTGGGTTTGCGGAGTACTTAATTGAATAACGAAACGTGCGCAGGTTTGTTAGGGATTTGAGGACTAGATTAACGGTATTTGATTTCGGCGCGGAGGATCACGAGCATTAATGTTTGGTGACTTTGTACATTATTATATTATATCAGGGTTGGAATTTGCTTTTTGGGAGGGTGTGGTTTTTTGAGTGGAGTTTTCGGAGTTGGAGAGAAAACTTTTCGTCCGTTCTCTCTCATTCTGAAATAGTCAAAATTGGACCATTTGAATTGGTAATCGTTGTTTTGACTACTCAAATAATCATACTTCAATGGATTACTCCCGATAATAATCAAGTTCGACTATTTGACTAGTGATATTTTGACTGATTAGGACTAGTCGAATCATTTGACTACGAATTAGTCAATAATTTGACCATTCGAATTGTTGGTTTTAGCTTTTGAGTGGAAAAATAGTCATTATTTTAGTAACGACTGTTTCGAATAGTGAAATTCGACTATTTCAATTGGTCGTCTATGATGACTATTTCAAATAGTCAAATTCTAATTTTTCATGAGTCGTATATGACTACTTTTTTATGAGTCGTCTACGTTTTTATGAGTCGTTTATGTTGACTAGCAAAATGTCAGATATAATTATTTCGATTTATCACTTCCGACTTGGAATACGTTGATTTCAACTATTAGAATTAGTGGAATTTAACTATTTCAATCAGTAAAATTTGACTCTTAGTTAGTCAGATCCAACTATTTCGATTAGTCAATTTTCACCAACACAATTAGTAACATTTAACTACAAATTATTCAATGTTGACTATTTTAAACAATCGACTCGTTGGCTATTTCATTGTAGAATGTGACTATTTGATTGTTAAATTTGACTATTTCCAGTAGTCACGTCTGACTAATTGAATGAGTTATTTTTTACTATTATCAGTAGTCAACTCTATTTCACTAATTCAATAAGTCATTTTTGAGTATTTACTTGTCATGTCTTTTCCGCTAGACCAATTAGTCAAATTTGACTATAAATTAGTCTAATTTGACTATTTCAGAATGAGAGAGTTAATTGCTGAAATTGTGCACGTAACTGGATTTTCACTCCTGAAAAAGTATCTTAAAAGTTTAACATTCATTTATAAATTGTTCAGTTTTGTCAAATTGGTCATTTATTCAAACTAATGTCAAGAAAAAGGCTGTTTTTATTTTTCTGATTTTCATAGAATTTTCACAACTTGAAATTGTAGAAAGTCTTACGTAACTATTACTCTGCTAGAACTTGCGAAGTTTTTTGAATTCAGAAAGGATAAAAAAAAATAACAAAATTACTCTAAAATGTACTCAACGAACTCTGAAAATATGAGAAACGAAAAACAATGCATAGAATCGAGCAACGTCACGAAATTCAGTCATAATTCCGATGTTTCGTCATTCGGTGACGAGCGATTCGTACGCCGAACTACACATAATTACATCTTTCAATGGCATCGCTCACTCCAATTTCGACGATTTTGAACGCTCATTTTCTTCTCAAAAAGACGACTGATCGACAAGGAACAAAAACAACCCTGCGATAAACTCGGACGCCACAGAGCTATTTCCCAGCAGATATATACACGCTATACATTTTTCGAAATTTCGGGACGATTTCCCGGTCCCGATTCGGGACCGATTGACGAAACCGCGTCCATTTACTGTGTGACGCGGTTTCGAAAATTGTCCACTTTCAAAAAAACTCATGAAAATCGAACCGATAACGAAAAGATTCATACTCATTCCTGTAGTGATCACATTGCGCAAAAGTAAGAACCATTCGGAGTTATAGATTCGCGAGTACTTACGCGTGAAATTGCCAAGCTGACGGTGAGTTTAGTATATCTATATATACATGACGCAGTTCCGAAAAAACTATCCTTGCAGTGCTTGAAGAGTGTTCCCAAAAATTCACCGGCGCCAAAAATATTCATACTCATTTGTTTAAAGTCGAAATCTGTGCGAAAAAACTGTGGGCATTTATTGGTTTACGAGTATATTTACAAAAGAATTCTATGAGTTCTAGGGCTTTTCCGCACTGCGCATGCGCACTTGCCACTTCGCGTCATCGGCCTCAAATCGGTCACTTTTGGCATACGTAAACTTTTGGCATACGTAAACGGGCCTAAAAACTCGCGTTTTGAGTGCGCGTGTTAAAAAAAAAAATGTTAACCTCCCAACAATGATTCCTGACCCCCAAGATAACCCGCCACCGAAAATCCGTTTAGGCGTGAAACATCCCTATATTTTTTTCAAAAAAACCTTGAAAAGAGAAGCTCGCAAATCCCATGATTTCTGAACTTTCACCGTATAAAATGACGAATTACAGCCGGGAAACGTACGTGCCAGCGCATGAAAACGGAGCGTTTAAACCGTTAAAACTAACCCTGGTCAGTGTTGGGTTTCAAACGAATGAACATTAAACATACCAAATCGCGCAGGTTTACGGAACGTTCGTCACGAGGCGAATCGTCCTTTTACCGGCAGGTTAAAGAAGTACCGGCAATTTATACAGCCATGTCAGAAGCAGCAGCAGCATCCCTCGTCAGAAGTACCTGCCGGAAAACAAGTCCGAACGCGTCCCGCTGCGAAGGAGGCGTCTGTTGCAGAGAAGTGGAGCAAACGAAACGGAAAGTGCAGGTTCGAACCTGCACGCGAACATCATCCCCAAACAGTTGTGTGTAATCCGTAAAAAAGGGCCCGTGCGGGAGAAGGAACGCGTTCGAACGTGCAGCCTCTTAACAGAGCCTCAAAGGACCCGGATCTATTCATCCCCGTGCGCTCAATTCTTTGTCGCCCCGATCAAAAGTGATGCCTCGGGTCTTCTGACGCAATGATACAATTTTATCTCGTGCGCGATTTTCAGTCATGACGGTGACTCATCCAGGTTCGAAGTTGCGTCACCTTCGATGATGAAAGGTTTTCGCGATTTGTAAGAAGGGCTCCAAATTCATTACCTCATTCATACCCCCCCCCCCCCCCCAGACATATATGGCAAATGTAAAGGTCGGCCGTCGCTTGTTGGTTAATATTCAAAAGACATCATATTGCATCATATTTTTCCACTGAAAAGAAGTGATATGAAAAACAGCGTCGCTTTTATACTTTCTCTAACATTTTGATAGTATATGCCTCCAGCATACTACAGAACAATGAAATAGAAAAATCAGTGTGATGACGGATTAAAAAGCGCTCGACGGCCCGCTTTTTTCTTTCCTTTCTACATCTTTGGCTGTACAATTCTTCTATAGAAAAGTTGTATAGTTGTATTGACTTATGAGTATACTTATATTCAATAATATTTAATCGACATCATTCCAATGAGTCATCTTACATTTTACAATTACAATTTCAATGAACGTTATTTGCAGATATCACAGATGTCAATGAGCTGAATTCTGAAGTACAACTTGAGAACAAAATGAGCTTTTGGAGGAAAATAATTTTGTATTTTCTATCTTCCACCTCAAATCGCATTTCCTTCAACTCATAAAAAAAGTTCAAAAAGTAAAGTTTCATTAGAGAATTATGGAAATTTCCTAAATTTTCAGAATTTTCAAAACTTTTTGAAATCTCTAAAATTTCTGAAATTTTAGGAATTCTTGAAATCGACGAAATTCTCTAGACTTATGGAATTCTCGAAGTACTCCAAACTTTAAAAATTCGCGAAACTGTTTAAAATTTTGAAATTTTCAAAAGGTTCAAAATTATCGTTTCCCAAAAATTTAGACAATTTTCGGAATTTGAATAATAATGGAAGTATTGTAAATTATTCAGATTTCTAAAACTTTCTCAAATCTCTGAAATTTCTAAAATTTTCGTAATTCTGAAAATTTCGAAAATTCCAAGAAGTTAAAAACTTTCAAGATCCTCTAAATTTCAAAATCAATTAAAATAGTCGATAATCTTGTAATAATAATATTGAAAATTTTCCATATAAACAATAGTTTTTCGAAATTCTGCAAATTCGTAAAATTTTCAAAATTTTAAGAATCATCGAAACTGCCTTATTTCTCAAGATTTTTGAAACTTTTTTAAATCTCTGAAATTTCTGAAATTTCTGAAATTCTGAAAATTGTCAAAATACTGGAAACGTTCAAAATTCTCTAAATTATTAAAAATCTTAAAATGTTCCGAATTATCAAATTTCTCAACATGTGAAGAAATCGTAAAATTATGGTAATTTCAAGAATTATTATGAAAATATCGTAAATGTTGAGAATTCTTAAAACTTTTACACATCTCTAAAATTTACAAAATTTCGAATTTGTTGAAGGTATCTAAATTCCGATAACTTTAAAAATCATCAAAATACTTCAAACTTTCAAAACTTGAAAAATTATTAAAAATACTGAAATGTTAAAAATATTACAAATAACCAAGTTTCTCGAAATGTCCAGAATTCGTTAAATTTTCGTAATTTCAAGAATTATGAAAATATTGCACATTTTTAGAATTCTTAAAACTTTCTTACAACTTCGAAATTTTCAAAATTTTCGTAATTTTGAAAATTTTATAGCTTCTAAGAACTTGTAAAATGCTCGAAATCCTACAAACTCTGAAAATTCCCAAAATTGTTCAAAATCTAGAAATGTTAATAATGTTAAAAATTACCAAGTTTTTCGAAAACTTTGACACTTGTGAAAATCAGTATTCTTTTACCATTTTTCTTCATAATATCGCAATGTGGTGGATTCTTAAAATTTTCCAAAATTTCGCAAATTTTCATAAAGCTCAGAATGTTCATATTCGTCAAACGTGATAAAGATAATTATACTTCCTACTAATCGGTTCAAATAATTAATAAAATTAGTAATCACCTCGACTTATCGATTCCGGGATAGTCAAATCGAAAATCGCACGACATGAGAAAAAATTAATGACACCCATAAATCTCCTATAATAAATAAAATTGCATGATTCCAGCACCTCAACCCGAGAAATAAAAACTACATCAAATTAATTGTGTTCCCCGAGCAGCCATAAAAATGTGGCCGAAAACAAGAAACGCGAATAACGTATCTCGTTGATTACATAAATTAAGAAGCGTTCGATTTGAGGCTACGGAATGTTCGGTTACGTTATCGCGGAAGGTGCGAATACCGGGATATGGCGAAAAAAGGCCGGCGCCTTTCTGGCCAGCCTGTTATTTCGTTTTCGGGACCCCTACACTAATGTAGCCTTTTCTCAGATCTAAAAATATACACCAGGATCTTGATGCGCGTGCGAAATCGGCGGCAGAAAAAATTACCGTGTAATTATCGGGTTGGCACATCGGGAATTTTATCTGCCGAGAATTGTCGAAACTGAAGAGGCAGTAGTTGGCAAATTTTTAATGATTTAACAATCCAACAGCCAAAAACAGTCGTAGAAAGTGCTTTTTCTATACTAGACATGATGTACGCCTGCATAAAATGATTATAATTCCTTTGAAAAATTCCTATACATGCATTACGAATATCAATGGGTATTTCATACTTTAGACATGGATTTCTCACAATTCATATCGATTTCTATCCGTTCCCATGAATTTCCATCGATTTTCATGAATTTTCATAAATTCCCACTAATTTCTATAAATTCAGATACTCATGAATTCCCATCGTTTACTACCTTTTTCTCACCATGCCGTCACTGGCTTTTGGGCCTCACAATCCATTTCCTCACAAATTTCTCCCCCTGTCTCAATTCCTGTTCCCCCCTCGCCATGGACATCTTACTATTGACCGGTATTCACGTCAACTATGAGTTTTTGCAACCCCCCATTGACTCACTTGGGAAACCATGGAAAACCAAGTGACGGTATAGCTCGGATGTAAGTTCGAATTGTCCTATTGGCAATCAGATAATTTTTTTTTCTCCGCAGAAAAGCTACAGAAAAAAAACTGACCCCGCCAGGATTCGAACCCTCATCCTCGAGCCTGGCAGCTTGGTGGCTTGACCACCGCGCTACCGCGACTCTCCCATCGTTAACTATTTATTTATATTTATTTGAATCAATTTCTACTATCAATTCCCGATTCCTATGAATTTCTACCGATCATCATTTATTTTATTGTATTTCCATCAACTTTCATCAGTTCCCATCAAATTAAATCGATTCCCATTAATTTTCATCAATTCCAATTGGTTCCCATCAATTTTCAAGAATTTCTATGAATTTCCATCCATCGTGCACTATTAATATCCATCGTTTCTTATCAATTCATATGAATCCCCACCAATCACTATTAATTTCCATTTATTCTTGTCGATTTTTATCAGTTCCCACATAAATTTTCGACGATTCCCATAAATTCATATCAACGACTACCGATTTAACTATCCATTCCCATAATTTTTTATTGATTCTCATTTATTCTTATAAATTCCTATCGATTTCCATGAATTCTCATTATTTATAATATACTATTGTTTCCATTCATTCCTATCAATTTTTATCAATTTCTACAAATTTCCATTGATTTTCATGAATTTATATGAATTCTAATCAATTTCGGTTTCCATAAATTCATTTGAATATAAATTCTTATTGATTCACGTTCATTCCTATCAACTTTTGTTTACTCTGATCAATGCCTAATGAATTCCCATTAATTACTATTTATTTCCATTTATTTTCCTCGATTATTCTATTCCCCTCGATTCTCACCAATTTTCATGAATCCTCATGAATATTCATATCAATTTCTATTGATTTCCATTAATTTTTATGAATTTCCATCAACTCCCATCGATTCTTGTTAATCACAATAGATTCCAATTCATTTCCATCAATTTATGTGGATTCCTATACATTCCCGTGAATTATTGCTATTGATTTACATTCTTTCCCATCATTTCTTCAGCAATTCCCATCAATTTCAATACGATCAATTCCCGATTCCTATGGATCCCACCGACTATCATTTATTTCGACGTATTTCCATCAATTTTCATCAGTTCCTATCAAATTTCATCGATTTCCATAAATTTGAATCGATTCCAATCGAATCCCATCAATTATCAAGAATTTCTATAAATTCCCATCCATCGTGTATATTACTATTAATATCCATCGTTTCCTATGAATTCATATGAGTGCCCATCAATCGCTATTGATTTCCATTTATTCTCGTCAATTCCCATATAAATTTTCGTAGATTACCATAAATTCTTATTAACGCTTTCGATTCAAGCATCGATTCCCATCATTCTTTACTCATTCCTATTTATTTTTGTGAATTTCTATCTATTTCCATAAATTCTCAAGAATTATAATATACTATTGTTTTCATTTTATTCCTATCAATTTTTAACGATTTCTACCAATTCCCAGTGATTTCCATGAGTTCGTATGAATTCTAATCAATTTCAATTTCTATGAATGCGTTTAAATACAAATTCTTATCGATTCACGTTCATTCCTATCAACTTTTGTTCATTCCGATCAATTCCTGACCAATTCCCATTGATTTCAATCGATTCCTATGAATTCCCATCAATTACTATTAATTTCCATTTATTATCGTCGATTATCCAATTCCCATCAATTCTCACCGATTTCCATGAATCCCCATGAATATCCATATCAGTTTCTATTGATTTCCCTTCATTTCTATCAATTTCCATCAACTCCCATCGATCCTTATTAATCACAATCAATTCCAATTCATTTCCATCAATTTTTATGGATTTCTATAAATTCCCGTCAATTATTGCTATTGATTTACATTCTTTCCCATAATTTCTCAAACGATTCCTATCAATTTCAATCAATTTATAACAATTCTCATCAATTTCCATCAATTCCTATTAGTCCAGTATATTTAATCCGATTCCTATGGGTAATATTGCAATTCGTTGGGGAAGAAAAACTTTTTTTGCCATCGTTGGGGTACCATATGGGAAGCTTAAATCCAAGTTTTCGACCATCAATCCCTTGCAGGTTTTCCGCTATCTTGGATAAAGGGGTAAAATCTTGTTTCGCGAATAACAGCCGTAGTTTTGATTTTATCAAAAAAACAGTCGATACCATTTTTGACAAGAAAAACGAG
>JAPYZK010007639.1:0-18520 GCA_030522785.1 Platygaster equestris
TCCACTCGCGTGTTGCCACACTCGCTACGCTCGTGAGGCAATCTCCACGCTCGAGGAATCTCCTCTTTCTCCCACTAGTCGCACAATATACTATTTTCGTCGAACTTTTGCCAAGTGTTTCTTGGCCTGACCAGGTTAATTACGCGGTGGACGAAAGTGCACTTCGAGGGCCGTTTTTATTCGTCGCGTGATATCGCGCATAAAGTCTCTGGTATCGCGTTACGCGCTTGACAGTGGGGGCGAAAAAGAAGAAGCACCCGTCAACATAAGTCCGATTAGGTGGGAGACGTCAGGTCGTCGAACCAGCCAATCGCGTGTGGTCCGTGCACCTGAATTCCAAAGAGGCCCACTCAAGTATAAATACGCTCAAGAAGACCCGTCCTGGCTCGTTTTCCCCAACACCTCAACGCGCCTCAACTCGAGGTGAGTAAACCCAAAAACCACACAACCGTCACCTTTATCCTCAACATATTCAAAAAACTCTAAAAAACCGTAACAGCCAAAATCTCGCCCTTCAAAAGTGTCCTGCCATAAATACAAAAATAAAACAAAATCATATTTTGCTGAAGAAGTTAGATCGATTAGGATGTGTTTTCGCAGCGCAATTTACTTGGGATTTTACAGAATCGTTTTCGAAAAAAAAAAAAAAAAAAAACAGTGTGAATAATGTGAAAAATTGAAGCCGCGATTGAATTAATGCAAAGTCGGTTTAAAGAGTACTGAGTGCCATTTGAAAACGAGTTTTTCTTATGGATATTTAATAATCGCACGGAGGCAACAATATTATTCGTAATTTATCGCGATTCGTGTTTTCATTGAGCGAACGAGAAAAAAAATCATCACCTGGATTTTGTAATATTGACATTTCATTAAATGTCAATTATCATCATGCTTAGAGTATCTAGTCTACGTTTCGATTGAGATATCATGGGGAATGATTAATATGTGGGTTTAATCTGGTAATCTAGAAATCGGAACGTGAGTTGGGAATGTATTAATGCCCTATGGAATTTGGATATTAATTGCGGTAATTGGAAAATAATTGCGTCGAGGTGTCGTGTTGTGAATTTTGAAGCAGTGAGAGTGAACAGTTGGAACGATGGATCGTGAAATTTGCAGGTAGATTTGAAATTTGAATTGTGAGTTCGAAATTAGATAAATAATCGATATTTCGAAAAGTTATGAAAATTTTGAATCCCAAAAATTCCGAGTTAATGATTTGAGTTATGAATGTCAATTTCCAAATTTCCAATTCACATAATTCTCCTCACTTCAACATAAAACTCATAAAAATTCTCGAATTCCAATTGCTAAGATAATCAACTTTCCTGTGACACCGAATTTCAAACGTTGAAATTTCGCATTCTCAGAATTTCGTAATTCTTTCAAAAATTGCTCAGTTTCGGAAACCGTGGCAAGATTTTATGAGTTCAAAATTTTGGAACATTTTTTAAGCACGTAAATTCGAGTTTTTATATCAGTCGTTGGATTAAGCAACAAAAATATATTGGTCTACGAATCTAAGAGTCTGAATTTAATTTATTTATACATTACAGAATATAAATTTTTTGATTAAAAACTATGTTTTCAAACAATCTAACAATGAACATTGTTTTGGACAAAAATATTCTGAAACATATAAAAAATGAATAAAAGATATTCGAAAATTCAAGTGATTAAGAGAGAAAGAAATCTCATTGTTAATGAAAATTACGTAAATTTTGGCCGATTCATTATCTACTTAAGGTTTTTATAAAAATTTTGGAAAATAAATCAGAGAAACTTCTGAACTTTCAGAATCGGAATTCCAAGTTATGATTTTTTTAAAGCTTTTGTGGACAACACAAAATTCCTTGGTTTTTTTATTTGTGTCATAGGAAAATATTAATTATTAACCACGAAATCTATAATGCTCTAACATTTATAATTCTTAATATTTATAAAGAAAAATTACTGACGATTTTCACATTTTCCGAAACTTTAGATTAACTACGAAATAAACATTCCAAGTGCAGTTTTTTAGTCTCGATTAAAAACTTAAAAACAGTTATTCAATACACAAAATTGTGCGTAATTTAGGTATTCCAGCGATATAATATTGTTTATGGAGGTGCTTTTTCAAAATGAGATTCCTGGATCACATGGAATTATCGTTTCGTTTAAAATGCGGTGAATGAAATCGAAGACGAAGGTTGTTTTTCTTCGATGCATCGCGCATTTTGATGAAAAAATGTACCTAAAGAAACTCACATTCTTTATGTTACTCATTTGCAAACATCGCACGGTTTTTCAAATGCACTTCATTTTCCTGTATTTATTGTTCCGAAGACGCACAAAATTTCCCAAAACTTCCTGACACGAAAATTCGACATACAAAAACCAAAGAATTCACCAAACAAAACTTGAGCTTCCCAAATTATGAAAATCAATGATTCAAAATATATAATACGTAAATTTCAAAGTCTATTCGAAAAATGACTTCAAGTTCGGCATGATTTTCGAAAGAATATCTAAAATAATTTCTCAATTAAATTCTTCATTTATAACTAAAGTTTGACTTAACATTTATTCAATCGTTGAAGGACATGAAAATGTATGTATTTATGTACAGGCTTGAAATTTTCGATATGGAGAAATTTACTACCTGTTTATAAACCTGAATAGAAGCTGAAAACGATATCTGACAACTTGTGTATCCATTTTATAAGAAACGATCTCGAAACTGTGTTAACAATTCTCGTAACAGATAAAATTAATCAAGTTATAAAATACTTAATACTTCCTGGTGTGACAAGTGCAATAGTCTGTTTAAATTCAAGCACTCGCATCATTTTAAAACAAATCAGTGTTTAACCAACAATTGCATAATTAATGACTATATTCTGTCGATGGGATTTTTCTATTCGAATTTCAAGAATTTCACCCCTATACACAAAAAAATTATTTAAAATAATTGCATTTTACAATTTTTCAAAAATAATTTTTTTCGACACACTTGCTATTTTATTCTCGTAATCTGTATTACTGACGTTTCCAAAAACGCATTATTTATTGCTCAAATTCGGAATAATTTTTCGTATTCTTATATTATGCCCTTGAAAAAAAAAGAATTTTGAATATAAATCGAATACCCACCAAACGATCTTAAAAATATGATTTCTTTTCGTTCCCAAGATCATTTTCGGTTGAATTCCAATTGCCAATTACGTAATCAACCAACGAAGTGACAAAAATGTGATTGCATAATGGACAAATCGTTCGGAATCATTATTCAAGTGGAACAACAAATACATACATGATACAAAACGGAAAAAATCTAAGATGAAAAGAGGACAAAATTGATTAAAGCCATAAAATATAATAATACATGATAAATCTTTTAGCATCACTTAAGGCGCCGTTAAAACCACACACACGTGACGTGCCTCGATATGTTAATTTTGAAATTTAAATGTAAAATAACAAATGATATATTTTCGATGCGAATTCGTCCCATTCAAATGCATACTCTCTCCAGTTAACGGTCGAACAATAAAAATGTGCAGGGGCATTCCATGCCAAGTTTGCAAAACTCTGGAAATACGGAAAAATTTTTTTTTTTTTTCTAATTCACGATTGAGCTCTCGCTAGTTTTTTTTATCCAAAATACTCAAGAAGATACTCAAGAAAATATTCATGGAATTCTTTCAAGTATTGCGGTATTTTTTGAAATTTCAGAACCTTCCGTAGAATTGAAAAAATTTTATATATATTGAATGTTTCCGAAAATTTCAACTAAATTCGAAAAACTACCAATTTGAGTTCCATGTTTCATATTCCTTCGTAATTTTGCCGAAAAAAAAAATTTCGTAGCCGAATTTTCATGAGTTATAATTTGTGTTGATATTAAATTTACAAGTAGTTAAGCCTCATCAATTCTGAATCAATAATGATTTAACTCAAATTCCTGGCTGAACAACTCAAAACCTCTTTTCAACTGCATATTTTCTTTAAATTAAAAAAGTTTCTCGAGGCAATAAAATCATGTCTCAAAATTAAGATTCCTGTAGCTTGAAAAACAGAAGTTTGATGTTACGTAAGAAAAATCCTCAACAAAATAAGAAAATAAATTGGGGTAAAACTGCATTATTCAAACTTCACAAAAATTAAAAATAATGTTCAAAAAAAGTCTTCCGCAAATTTAGCAGCTCGCATACGAAATTGTACTACAAAATACTTTTTCCAATGAAAAATGGTCACGGTCGAAGAGACTTGGCATGGAATGCCCCTCATTGAGATTCACGAGCTGGATTAGAATCGCGCTCGGCGATTCCTGTCCAAATCATTAGTTTATCCTGTTATGTGTACGGTTTAAGGGCGTTACAAACTGCCAACGCGAGATTACCATTACCTCGATTTAATAAAATCATAAAAAAAGGCACTTAACGGCAACTTCAACACGGATTCTACGAACCGGTCGGTTGAACATATGCTCCTGATTTTCGAGGATCGATGATTTCTACCTCTAACTATGATTCATATTTACTATTTATACTATTCGTTTGATTTCATTTCATTCCGTTTATACTATTCGAATGATCTCAGAGTGATGAGAAATCAAACCTATCTCGTTTTTTTGGACTTTCAGAGAAAATGTTGATCGCGCTGTTTGCGCTTCTCGCATTGTTCGGGACTTCGTGTTCTGGTGAGTTTTTCTCCGAAAATTATTAAATCATGCTCGTAATCGCAAAACAAAAACTATATAATTATTGTCATTGGGCAGTATAATTTTTAAATATTTCGAGTGTGAAAATAGTAGAAGAGTATCCCTAGCCAGTTGAAGGCGACGTTTTGGCGACGTTTTCTCGTCGCCCAAACTTCTCAAACAAATCCACATTTTTAATTGTTCAAAAAACTTTTGAACTTTCCACATATTTTCAAAGACTCAAATTGTTGAAATTTTTCGAGGAACTAAAAATGTTCAAAATTTCCGAACTATTGCGAACTCGATAAATTCCAAAAAATTTTACTACTCCTGTAATTTTTTAAGGATTTAAAACTTTCGAATATTTCAAAAAAAGTCCGATTTTGAAATTGAAATAAAAATATACAATTTGAAAATCTTCCGAAAAACTCAGGATTTCATCTATATTTTTGACAAGACACAAAATTTTACAAATTTCTGAAAAACTTGAAGATTTTTAAACTTTTCAGAAAACTTGAATTTTTTAAGAAACATGAACTCTCAAATTTTTGTTAAAACACACAATAATTCTTTTACTTATGTGAAAACATCCAATTTTCACAATGAAAAGGAATCGAAATTTTCGAAAGTTTCCAAAAAATAACAATTTTCAAAATTTTCATAAAACTCGAAGTGTCAAATTTATAGAAAAACCCAAAATATTCAAATTTTCAGAAAAACCTCAAAATTCGAAAATCTGTTGTAGAACTACAAATTTTCGAATTTCCGAAAAACTTGGAATTTGTTCATTAAAGAACACTTAAAATTTACGAATGTTTCTGAAATCTAACAATTTTCAAAATTTTCGAAAAAACTCCAACATTTCAAATTTCTCAGTAAACCCGATATTTTCAAAATCCGGAAAAACGTTTAATTTCAAAAATTTCTGAAACACGCCGAATTTTCGAATTTTTATTAATTTTACGAATTTCCGAGAAACTTGAAGATTTTCAAACTTTTCGAAAAACTTGAATTTTTTAAGAAACTTGAACTCTCACATTTTTTGAAAAACACAAAATCATTCTTCCATTTTTGTGGAAAACATCCAATTTTCACAATGAAAAGGAATCGAAATTTTAATCTTTTTCAAAAACTAACAATTTTCAAAATTTTCATAAAACTCAAAATGTCAAATTTTCCGAAAAACCCAAAAAATTCAAATTATCAGGAAAATCTCAAAACTCGAATGTTTCCAAAAACTAACAATTTTCAAATTTTTCAAATAAAAAAAAAAGTCCAAAATATTCAAATTTTCAGGAAAACCTAAAAATTCGCAAATCCGTCGTAAAACTACAAATTTTCGAATTTCCGAAAAACTTGCAATTTTTTTATCAAAAAAAAAAAAAAAAAAAAAAAATTGAAATTTACGAATGTTTCTAAAATCTAACAGTTTTCGAAATTTTCGAAAAAATTCCAACATATTTTGAATTTCTCAGGAAACCCGATAGTTTCAAATTCCGAAAAAACTTTGAATTTTACAAATTTCTGAGCAACTCAGAGTTTTCAAATTTTTAGAACTCAAATTCAGAAAATTTATCTAAAAACGATTGAAAATACAACCAGCAAAGATTATACATTAGCATCATTAAGTTTGTCCTGAATGCAAATTCAATTCATTTTGTTCGAAAAACGCTCTAAAATTAATTTCTCAATAATTTTACATAGTTCCTTAAACGTCGCCTAAACATTGCCTTTTGAGACGTTTTGGCGTCGAAATTCCGTCACTCTCAGCTGGCTAGGGTAAAGCAAAAGAAATCTCCAGACGGGGGTTTTTCGAAAAATTAATTGATATTTCACAAACTATACCATTCATGATTTCTGACAAAATAATAGTTGTTTCAAGCAAATCAGAAGATTCACATTTCATTTTTTATCCAGGCAATCATAAATTGATACACAAATCGTAAATGTCTAGATATTCATATTTCTCATGATTTGGATGAGAGTTTTCGCAAAAATGAGAATCAAAGCTTTCGATTCTTTATCAGGGGAAACTAAACAAAGCCGAGTCGTTTGCTACTTCAGCAACTGGGCAATTCATCGACCCGGTATCGGAAGATATGGGATCGAAAACATTCCCGCCGATCTTTGCACCCACGTGATCTACGCCTTCATAGGGGTGAACAACATCAACTGGGACATTCTCGTAATCGAGCCGGAAATCGACGTCGACCAAAACGGCTTTCGGAATTTCACGAACCTCAAGAAAAAATATCCAAATTTGAAGACATCGGTGGCTGTGGGCGGATGGGGGGAGGGTGGGAAAAAATACAGCGATCTCGTGGCCGTCAAACAGCGCAGGGACTCCTTTATCAAGAGCGTCGTTCGTGAGTGAAAACATTTCGAAGGAAATGAACAAGCAAAAGGGAAAAACTAAATTTCGAAACGAGTAGAAACATTAACATTAATTGGGAGAAAATAAATTTTTAACCGGTTTTAGAATGATTTGGAAAGGACTTCGTCTTCGAATGATCGATTAAGTGGTTGATAGAGAGAATTGAAGTATTTTTGGAAGCATTTTCTTCGTAGACGAGTTTTTTATAACGTCAGAAGATGATAAGATAATTTTTGAAGAAATATTGTACGAATAGTATGACGAGATATTAGACCCGAAAAAACTTTTTGTTTTGAAATTACGAAATTTTTTGATCAGTTTGTTCCAAGATTCAAGGACGTAGCCAGAAATTTCGTTCGGGGGGGGGGGGGGGGAAGGGGATTTTAACCCGGAATTAATTCAACAAGTTTGGAAAGGGAAGTATTAATGGAGAATAAGGAAAAATTCCGAAAAATTGTCAAAATTATCTAGACTTTTGGAATTCTCAAAATACTCCAAACTTTGAAGATTCGCGAAATCGTTGCAAATCTTGAAATGTTCAGAATCTTAAAGATTATCAAGTTTCTCTAAGTTTCAGAAATTCGTAAAATTTTCGGAATTGCAATAATTATTATGGAAGTATCGTGAATTTTTATAATTTTCAAATTATGTTCAAATCTCTGCAATTTCTAAAATTTCCGAAATTCTGAAAATTCCAAGAAGTCTGAAAATTTTCAAAATCCTTTAAACTTTGAAATTCATCAAAATAGTCGAAAATCTCGAAATATGTTAAAAATGTTTCAACTAAACAAATATTTTTCAAAATTTCGGAAATTCGTAAAATTATTGAAATTTCAAGAATTACGAAAACTGCCTCAATTCTCAAGATGTATCAAAATTTTTTTGAATCTCTGAAATTTCTAAAATTTTCAGAATTCTGAAAATTATTGTCAAAATACTGATAACTTTCGAAATTCTCTAAATTATCATAAATCATGGAATGTTGAAAATTCTCAAGTTTATCGAAATGTGAAGAATTCTTGAAATTTTCGTAATTTCGAGAATTATTAAAATATTGTAAATTTTCGTAATTTTTGAAACTTCCACAAATCTCTGAAATTTGCGAAAATTTTAAAATTCTTGAAATTTTCTCAATTCCAATAACTTCCAAAATCCTCAAAATACTTCAGACTTTGGAAAATTCTCAAAAATGGTAAAAATCTTGAAATTTTGAAAATATTCGAATTCGTCAAGTTTTTCGAAATGTCAGAAATTCGTAAAATTCTCGCAATTGCAAGAATTACGTAAATATTGCGAATTTTTAGAATTGTCAAAACTTTACAACTTTGAAATTTTCAAAATTTTTGAACTTTACACAATTTTCAAACTTCTAAAAACTTCCAAAACTCTCGAAATCCTCCAAACTCTGAAAATTCCCAAAATTGCTGAAAATCTTGAAATGTTCAAAATGTTCAAAATTATCAAAATTTTCGAAAACTTCGACACTTGTGAAAATTTACTTTTTTGCAATGTGCTCGATTTTTCAAATTTTCCAGAATTTCGGAGGACCCCCTCCCTGCTTTCCAAGATTTTTTTTCGCAATATACGTATATTGATGTGGTTTTTTCACACTGCTTTGGGGTGCCGCGAGTGGCTGTTAAGGCTGTTAAGCTCATTGAAAATTTCACTGATCCAGATTGAGAGAGTGATTTCGACTAATACAAAAAAAAACCCAACCAAAATTCGCAGAATTCATGCACAAATACAACTTCGATGGCTTCGATTTGGACTGGGAGTACCCGGGGGCGACAGACAGAGAGGGCAAATTTTCGGACAAAAACGTATTTTTGTACTTCGTCGAAGAGTTGAGGCGAGCTTTCGACAAGGAAAACAAAGGTTGGGAGATAACCATGGCAGTTCCTGTCGCGAAGTTCCGCTTGCAGGAAGGCTATCACGTCCCGGAACTTTGCGAGTAAATACGAAAAAATCATTCGAAAAATAATCCACGATACGCCTACAAAAAAAAAGGTTGAAAAACGAGTCGACACCGAGCACTGAAAGTGCATCATCAAAATCAATTTTTTTTAATATGCCTGGGAAAATATGCTTCTCATAGCGTAAATTTCACGCAATCAATTGCATATGAGCCTCGTGTTACACACTGAAATATCGTGAAAATATTTTTCCCAACGCCGTGGAGAAAATGCGATTTTCTCCACGGCTCAAAACGTTGAAAATCGTATTTTCCCCACGTTGTTGGAAAATTATAGTCCTCAACTTGTGCAGAAGGGCTTTTTTATGTGATAGAAAAGCCCTTCTGCTTTCGTGAAAAAACTTCACATTCGTGAAAAAATCTCCTTCTGCACTCGTTGAGAAATATACTATTCCGGATGGTGCATTTTTTGTTCGCCGAAGGTGCAAAAAAATGATTTTTGTCCTACAAAAACTAAAAACACGGTTTTCTGCCCCGAGGTGAATGAAATTTGATTACATACTTTTCGTTTCTTCTTTTTCTGTCACTTAACGCAGAAACGTGGACGCGGTGCACGCAATGTCGTACGATCTTCGGGGCAATTGGGCCGGTTTCGCGGACGTTCACAGCCCGCTGAACAAAAGACCACACGATCAGTATGCGTACGAGAAACTTAACGTGGTGAGTACATTCCACCCGGTGAATCACGCTCAGAAAAAAAGTATTGAGAAAAAAAAAATACAATTTTCATCGGAAAGTGTCAGGTTATGCCTTCGGTAATGCGATCGGATCTCAACGTAAATTTTTGATACAATGGTACTTCATATCCCTTCTAAGGGGGCTGAGTTTTTTTATGATTTATACAGAAAATGAGAAGTTTCCCGAAGTTGAAATAAATCAGTATTCCAAAATTGACCATTCCGAAAATATTTCATTATACATAGGGTCCAGTTTTCGAGTTTTGTAAAATTGAGGCGTGATATAATTATCCACAACCGACTTGATCACTTTATCAAGGACATAGACAACATTTTGAAGTACACAAAATTTCTGGATTTTTTGAGTTTTATAGAGTTATGAAATTCTGAAGTGTTTGGAATTTAGAAATTTTTCAAGATTTCATGTTCTGGTGATTCAGGAATTTTAGAGGTTTTGTGATTTAGGAATTGGAATAAATTCGTAGCGTTTCAAAGTGTTGTAAGTCCTAAACGTTTTGAAGCTTTGGCAATTCTAAAAAAAACTGTAATTTATAACTTTTAGAAAATTATGGATTTTTGAAAGTTTTGGAAATGTTGAATATTCAAATTTCATAACCTTCAAGCTTCACAAATGAAAATTTATCGATGTTCTGAAATTTTAGAGACCTTGAAAGTTTTGGAGTTCTAAAGATTTCGGAATTTTAAAGAGTGAAGAATTTGGGACATTCCACTAATTTTCGAAAATTTCTAAAAGTTGAAGAATGAAAGAATGAACTACACTATGTGAAGTTTAGCAAATTTTGGAAATTTTGAATAACTTCAAAGCTCAAAAAGCCTCAGTTTCAAAATAAATTTTAGATTTTGAATTTGTCAATCATCCTGATGTTTTGGAATTTTGTTATAGATTCAGGAATCCTCGAAGTTCTAAAGGAATGTACAAATGTTCGAAGTTTCGCATGAAGAATTACGAAATTTTAAAGTTTCGAAGGATGATTAAATTCTAAAGTTTTGAAAGTTTCAACAATGTACCTATATTGGAGTTTTCAAATTTTCATATTTTTGAAAAATTTGCAATATTTTCGAAGTATTCCAGAGTTTCGAAATTTAGAAGTTTGTTAATTTAATTGATACTGTCTATCTATAATTGTTAACATCTCATATAAGGTCAGAAATTATCGAAGTAATGAAAGTTCGAAGTTTAGATGAAAAAGTTGCAAATTCGGTTACAAATTAGGTTTTGCGGGGCCTAAGGTAAAGATTTTAGTCGGGGTTCCACAATTAAATGTTCTTATGAATGATAAATTAAAATTTTGACGTTTTGGAAACATTACGACGAGTCCCGAAAATATGGAAATACAAAAGTTTTAGAATTTTCGAGATTGGAAATTATTGAGTTTTGACATTTTTGAAGTCAAAACTCAAGAATTTGAAATGAAGTCTGGAAATTTTGCAATTCTCGAAGTTAGTACACATTTTGAAGTTTTCAAGTCTAAAAATTCCGAAATTTTTGAAATTGCAGAACTTTGATATTTCGAAATAATGAAGTTTTAAAACTTATAAAGCTTTGGAATGTTGAATTTTCGAAGAATTATGGAGGTATAAAGTTTTGAAAGTTTCGGAAATTTCACAAGTTTTTTAATGTTGGAATTTTGAATTTTTTGAGAATATTTCAACACTTCGAAATTGTAGAATTTTCAACATTGAAAATTATCACGTTTTAACATTTTTGAAGTTCTGGAAATTTCGCAAATTTTGAAGTGCTCGAATATTTTGAAGTTATGAAGCCTAGAATTTTCAAAATTTTAGAAGTTTTTCAAATTTCAGAATTTTTAAGTTTTGAGAATTTCCGAGAACTTGGAAGTTTTTAAGAATTGTGAAGATGAAAAGTTATTAAGTTTCGACATTTTTGAAGTTCTGGGAATTCCGCATACTTTCAAGTATTTTGAAGTTTTGAAGCAAAAAAATTCCAAAATTTTTTACATTTCAAGAATTTGACGTTTCAAAGTTGTAAAGTTTGGAAATTTTCAAAATTTCGGAACTTTCAAAGTTATGGACATGTCAGAATTTCATGGAATTGTGAAGTTTTGACGAATTATAATGTACTGAAGTTTTAAAAGTTTCGGAAATTTTGTGAGATTTAAAAATATTGGAATTTCGAAATTTTCGAAAATTTCCAAGAACTTCGAAGTTTTCGAGAATTTCAAAGATAACAGGTAATTGAGTTTTGGCATGTTCAAAGTTTGACATCGCCGGGAATAATGACTCCCAACTTGGGAATCATGACTCCCAAATTGAGAGTCATGTGGGAGTCGACTCCCATCACTCTGATTTATCGGAGAGTGAATCGCCCTTCGGTTACGAAGTGCATATTATAATTTTAACAAATGTACATTTTTGTACTTTTGACTTCTTCATAATTATAGCTCAAGATAAAGCATCGCCAAAATCTATGTTATCAATAAATGTTAACCATATTTTGATGATAATCCATAAAAATTTAACTACCCCTTGCACCCCCTACCTTTTCCGGTATCCGATAAAATGTCGAAAGACTATACTGTCCGACCCCCACTTCTGAACACTCCCAACTTGGACCTCTGATTCGTTGCGCTTCTCTCGAGCCTCATCTTCGTTCGATCCCTGAATATTAAAAAGGCTGGGTCAAGAAATTTTTAGAAATCGCGATAGAATTATCATTGAGTCGCATTGAACTCCAACAGTGACAAATGAGGGCTCGAGATCTCAGGTCTAGTTTTACGAGTCCGCGTTAGATTTTACGAGCGTTTCCTTAAGTTTCGATTCCTGACCACAAGACTACAGCTGGTTCAAAAATAGGGGTCGGACAGTACTCCATCTTCACAAAATTTATAATTAAACAATTTCAGAATGATGGTCTTCGCTTATGGGAAGACATGGGCTGTCCCTCAAACAAACTAGTCGTTGGTGTCCCGTTCTACGGTCGCACCTACACCCTCAGCAGGAGCAACAAAAACTACAATCTCGGCACTTACATAAACAAGGAAGCCGGAGGCGGCGACCCTGGAATTTACACCCAAGCCAAAGGTTTTCTCGCCTATTACGAGGTAACCCCCCCCCCCCCCCCCCCCCCCCCCTTCTTCCCCTCTTCTCTTCGCAACCACACCACCCAACAACCACAAAATGGGACGAGTATGGAAAATGCCCATATACATACAAAGGTAAAAAAATTCATTTTTCTCGATAGTAATATCATATACCATAATATAAATAATAATACAATAATAATAATCATATATAGACGTAATATGATCGAATTTTGTTTCATTAATTATATTTTCTTGTTAAAAATGATTTATCCTCATATTTGGATTCGGAAAATTTTCCTCTTTCGAGCTCTTACAGGACAATTAGACTAATTTGAATCATTTCTTCGCCCAAGAAAAAAAATATGGAGTCATCATTTTCGTATGATAACATGATGATTTTTATTTCCACGAAGGAACGCAATGGGTGGGCTACGAAGACAAAGAAAGTCTCCCGTACAAAATGGAATTGATCAAGAAACGAGGGTATTTAGGGGCCATGGTTTGGGCCATCGACATGGACGATTTTATGGGGGTTTGTGGTGAAATCAACCCTCTCTCGAAAATTCTTCACAAGTACATGAAAAATTACGTGGTTCCTGAGCCGTTCTACCCCACAACACCAACGGTGAAATGACTTTGATTTTTTATTTATACTCTAGGAAAATTCACAATGAAGTTGAGAAAATTAATACGTAATTGAGAGAAAAATAATTGTTGAGGTAAATTCAGTTTAAAATCTATTTGCATTAATTGTATTGTTTGTAAATAAATTTTCAAGGAGCTTCTGATTCCAACTTCAATTTTTTCATGTGAAATGAACTAAAAATAAATCTGGGGTGTTTTTTCCACGGAGAGTTCGACCCCAGGTAGCTGGGAGCGACGAGATTACGACGCCAAAACGTCTCCAAAAGGCGATGTTTAGGCGACGTTTGAATCACTATGTAAAATCATTGAAAAATTAATTCCAGAGCGTTTTCCGCATGAAATGAATTGAATTTGCATTCAGTGCAATCTTAATATGCTTATAAACAATCTTTGCTGATTGTATTTTTAATCGTTTTTTGTTGAATTTGCAATATTTGGGTTATAAAATCGGAAAAATTCTGAGTTTCGCAGAAATTTTTTGAATTCAACGTTTTTTCAGAATTTAAAAATATCGGGTTTTCTGAAGAATTGGGAATGCAGTTTTTTCAACAAATTTTGAAATTGTTAGATTTTAGGAATATTCGTGAATTTAAGGTTTATTTCAATGAAAAAATTCTTAGCTTTCAGGAAATTCGAAAACTTGCAGTTCTACAACAGATTTGTACATTTCGAATTTTTCCGAAAATTCAAATATGATGGGTTTTTTGAAAAATTTGACATTTAGAATTTTATGAAAATTTTGAGAATTGTTAGTTTTTGGAAACGATCGAAAATTTCAATTTCTTTTTATCGTGAAAATTTGATGTTTTCCACAAAAATCGAAAAATGTTGAGTCTTTCAAAAAAATTGAGAATTCGAGTTGCTTAAAAAATTGAAGTTTTTTGAAAGGTTTGAAAATCTTCAACTTGTTGTGTTATTCGAAAAATTCGATATCCTTTTAAAAATATAGAAATCCTAAGTTTTTCGAAAGATTCTGAAATTGTATCTTTTTTTTTCAATTTCAAAATTGTAATTTTTTTAAACAGCCAAAAATTCTGATTTCTTCAAAAATGACAAGAATTCTAAAATTTTGTCGTAATTTCTTAAGTTCGAAATAGTTCGAAAATTCTGAATATTTTGTGTTCCTCGAAAAATTAAAAAAATTCGAGTTTTTCAAAATATTTGGAAAGCTTAAGGTTCTTTGAAAAATTAAAAAATTTACATTTATTGGAATAATTTTTCGTCGCTCAAAAAATGCGACGAGAAAACGTCCCCGTCAACTGGCTAGGGGATCGAGGGAATGTCGAAGAAAAATAATTCGCTCAGAAATGACTACATCCCTCGTAACTCCGAACCTTATAAGATCTTCAAAAATCTTATAAGATTCCTGAAATCCTCATAAGTTTACTCATTTCTTATATGGTGCCTTATAAAGTCCATACATGTTTTGTGGAATCTTATATGGTCACCATATAAGTTTTCTGACATCTTATACGGTACCTTATAAGATTTCGGAGAACATACATGGTTTTAATCTTATATGTTCTCTAAAATCTTATAAGGTACCATATAAGATTTCAGAAAAAATATATGGATTTTATAAGGCACCATATAAGCAATGGGTAAACTTATAAGAATTTCAGGAATCTTATAAGATTTTTGGAAATCTTATAAGTTTCAGAGTTACGAGGGATATTGAGTTGCCAAACCTACGAATATTAATCTAAATGGTAAATCCTACTATTCCAAATCACGAGAGTATATAAGCTATATCCTGAACTTCCCAGATTTATGAAAAAATAAGCCTGTAAATAAAAAGAAAATTTATCCTAACAGCCGGAATGGGCAAGACCACCAAGTACGACTTCCGTAAACAGTCAACAAAAGCCGACTCAACGGCCAACCTGGGGCACCTGGAGCACGAGCAGAGACACCGAGGAAACCACTAAACCAGTGAAACCATCCTACCCCTCGCACCCTCGTCCCACTCGTCCAACAATCACAACTCCAAAACCAAGCAATGAAATTGACGAAGACGAAATACAATGCGTCGATCAAGATTTTATGGCGTCCAAAGACTGTTCAGTTGTAAGCTCCAAAAAATTGAAATTTATTCTATTCAAATGTTAAGAATTCTATCGGATAAAGTTTATTTCAGGAAGAATTTAAGTCGTAACTTCAATTCTTATAAGAATTCCGAGGGGCGATTCACTCTGGGAGTCAACTTGGGAATCAAACTGGGAGTCATGACTCCCGTGACTCCCATTGACTCCCATAATGGGAGTCACGGACAGGACCGTCCCTAGGTTTTGCGTATGGATAATAAATTGGAAT
Organism: Platygaster equestris; assembly: GCA_030522785.1. Classification (NCBI taxonomy): domain Eukaryota; kingdom Metazoa; phylum Arthropoda; class Insecta; order Hymenoptera; family Platygastridae; genus Platygaster; species Platygaster equestris. Next base: position 15,731 of record JAPYZK010007639.1, read on the forward strand.
TTTGTCGTTTCGGAAATATTAGGAGTCCTGCAAATATTGAAATATAGAAGTTACAGAATTTTCAAGATTGGAAATTAATGAGTTCTGACATTTTTGAAGGTCAAAACTCAAGATTTAAAAATAAGTTCTGGAAATTATGTAATTTTTGAACTTCATACGTATTTGAAAGTTTTGAAGTCTAGAAATTTCGCGATTTTGGAAACTGTAGAACTTTGAAATTTCGAAATAATGACGTTTTGGAAATTATAAAGCTTTGAAATTTGGAATTTTCGAAGAATTATGAAGTTCTGCAGTTTCGGAAGTTTTGGAAATTTCACAAGTTTTTGAAATGTTGGAATTCGAATTTTTTGAGAATGTTGAAGAACTTTGAAATTTTAGAATTTTCAAGATTGAGAATTATCAAGTTTTGACATTTTTAGAGTTCTGGAAATTAAAAGGTTTTGAAATAAGTTCTGGAAATTACGCAAAATTTGAAGTTTGTACGTATTTCGAAGTTTTGAAGTCTAGAAATTTCGAAATTTTTGAAATTTTGAAATAATGAAGTTTTGGAACTTATAGGGATTTGGAATTTTTAATTTTCGAAGAATTGTGGAGTTCAGAAGTTTTGGAAGATGCGGAAATTTTACAAGTTTTTCAAGTATGTGTTTTTGAAGTATGTTGGAATTTTTAATTTTTTGAGAATGTTAAAAAACTTCGAAATTTCAGAATTTTTAAGATTGCAAATTTATCACGTTTTGACATTTTTATAGTTCTGGAAATTGAAAGGTTTTGAAATAAGTTCTGAAAATTACGCAATTTTTGAAGTTCGTACGTATTTTGAAGTTTTGAAGTCTAGAAATTTCGAAGTTTTTGGAATTTCGAAATAATGACATTTTGGAACTTATAAAGTTTTGGAATTTTGAATTTTTGAAGAACTGTGGAGTTCTGAAGTTTTGGAAGTTTCGGAAATTTTACAAACCTTTGAAATATATTGGAATTTTGAATTTTTTGATATTGTTAAAAAACTTCGAAATTCCGGAATTCTAAGAGTGATAATTTATCAATTTTGACTTGTTTACAGTCTGGAAATTTCGCAAGTTTTGAAGTGCTCGAATATTTTGAATTTATGAAGTCTAGAATTTTCGAAATAGTATGAGTTTTTCGAAGGTCGGAATTTTTAAGTTTTCGAGAATTTTCAAAAACTTGGAAGTTTTGAAGAATTTCGAAGATGAAAAACTGCCAAGTTTCAACATTTCTGAAGTTTTGGGAATTCCGCATAATTTTAAGTATTTTGAAGCTTTAAAGCAAAGGAATTTCAAAATTGTTGACATGTCAAGATTTTGAAGTTTCGAAGTTATGAAGTTTTAAAATTTTCCAAATTTGGAACTTTAAAAGCTTCGGAAAATTCGGAATTTTAAGGAATTGCGAAATTTTGAGGAATTATAAGTACTGAAATTTGAAAAGTTTCGGAAAATTTGTCAGTTTTAAGAATGTTCGAATTTCGAATTTTTCGAGAATGTCCGAGAACTTCGAAGTTTTTTAGAATGTCAAAGATTACAGGTAATTGAGTTTTGGCACCTTCACAGTTTGACATCGTTGGGAATCATGATTCTCAACTTGGGAATCATGTGGGAGTCGACTCCCATGACTCTCATTCATCGGAAAGTAAATCGCCCCTCGAAGAATTCACTAAATCTCTTGAGATTTTTGAATTCCGTATCCAATTTATTTCCTCCTGAAGTTACATTTATCAAAATCTTATTAGACTCACGATTCTTGTAAGATCCTTATAAGAAAAAAATGCGCGTACAAAAAATACTGCATAAGTTAATTTTCGCGCGCATTTTGCAGCACGTGATACGCGTGCGCAGACGATGAAAACTTTTGATTCGCGCAAAAAAAAGATGGTGGCAGTCGCCATATTTAAATCGCTGCAATTATTATTACGCAATGTTGCGTCATCATTTTCGTGCAGACAATACAATATCTTCCTATTTTTTCAGTACTATAGATGCGTTTACGGAAAACCATTGAAATTCCACTGCAGTGAAGGACTGATTTACAACCCCTACAAATCCGTTTGCGACTGGCCCGACGACACAGATCGACCAGAATGTAACATAAAATAAAAACCCGAATTCCTCTCTCCCAATTGATTATAGTGATAGATAATGTATTTCATCGCATTACAAAAATTGACTGTGTAGTGATAATTTCTGACGGAATAATAAAACCTGCGCTATAACGTTTTTTCACAAACCGGCAGGCTAATTCATTTTAAAAACCTACTTCTTCACAGTTTACATTCATTAAGTTGCCAAACCAGAATAAAAACCACCGACCTTTTTGCAAACTCTTGTCCATCAAACAATCGGCGGCACAGCGATGAGACGAATTTCCAGCGGCGAAACCATCAGCAAAAACACTGCGCGATTTATTAACGAGTTGGCACAGCAAAAACACTACACGAAACTCCCGAACCGAAAAATTGCGGAAAATAAAAATAAACTGAGCATTGTTCAGAACGCGAGTAAAAATACGTAATATACTGACCGTTACTGACCGTTACGGAATCAGGACTCCAACTAACCAATAAAAAATGATCAACAACTTGGCGTAACCATGGTTACCGCCTGATTTCACAGTAGCCTACTTTACCGACTACGATTTGTTTTGTTTTGATCAGGGGGTACTCACTCCCTATGCTCCTAAAGGAACTAAAACGGGAACGGTTGGTCTCAGGAGGGAGTGAAGAGCGAGGGGGAGTATACGTGTGAATAGAAAAAGACACGTTCAGGGATGAGCGAGAAA
>JAPYZK010007642.1:0-14658 GCA_030522785.1 Platygaster equestris
CGAATTACAAGAAATGAACTCAAAAATTGATTATTAATATCAGAGCTTAAGGAAATCGGGCGAAGCAAAATTAGTTTTAATAAATATCTCTTAAAACAATCGACGGAGGTGTTAAAAACACAGTATTCAAATTGTACATCACGAAAAATTTCGTCATTTCGTTAAATGTCAAAAATGTGCAATTTTGAAACAATTGAGAAATGATAAAAATAATAAAATTAATTCGAAGAAAAAAAATAAGTACTATCAAAAAATGAAAAAACATAAAAAATGTTGGAGTTTAGAATTATTTAAGAAATTTGAAAATTTTGAGAAGTTCGATAAATCTATAAAATCATAAATATTTTCGACTTTTTGTACATATTCCGATGAAAACTTGAAGGATTCCAATAAGACGTTTAAAAAATTGAGAAACTTCCAAAAATGTTTGTAAAATTTTGGAAACTTGTAAGATCTTCTCAAAAATGACGTGGAATATTTTGGATTGTTTAAAAATTAGTAAATTTCGAAAAATTCGGAAGTTTTATAAAATGCAGAAACACTGAAAAATTGCAAAAGAACTTGAACATTATAACATTTCAAAGAAGTTCAAGTTTACATCTTAAATTTCATGTTAGGAAGTTTAAACTTCTCAAAGTTTAGAATATTTGGAGATTCTAAAAAATTCGAGAATTTGGGACAATTTTGACATTATCGGAAATTTTACTTCCGCTTTTCCTGAGTTCTTCCTGCTCCAGGAGTTTCTAAGATCGGTAGAAAAAAAAAAAAAGGTACAAAACTAATCATTGGTTTTTTAGAGTTTTTTTCGATGCCATCAGGGTATATGCAGTTTGAATAAAAACTAAAAGTATTCAAAACGCGACTCAAGAAGTTGCAAAATTCGTTAATTTCGATAGCGTAAAATAATCTGAAAAAATTACTATGTTTTTTCGAATTAGTTACCACGAAATAGGCACTATCGATATCCCTGCTATCATTGACTTCATACTGAATGTTTCACAAGAAAAAAGCCTCATCTACGTAGGACATTCCCAAGGAACAACTGCTAGTGTAAATATATTCATGTAAAACTCACACCTGAGCGAGAAAAAAAACCTAAAAAAATGATTTGAATAATTTTTTTCAGCAGTACGCTCTTTTGTCTACTAGACCTGAATACAACTCGAAAATTCGACTCTTGATAAGCCTTTCACCGGTTGTTTTTTGGAAACACAAAAAATTAGCACCTTCAACGGAGTACATAATTAATGTCATGAGTCGATCTAAGGTAAAAAAATGTTACCCACGAAAACTTCATTACAGGTCGATTTGATGATAATTTTTTGAAAAATTCAGTGTATCTAACCCTATTGAATACGGTTATAAAATACTCGAAGACCATCCCAGAACATATTTTATACAGAAATGAAAACACTTTTGAGATTTTTGTATAATTAAAATTTCTGAAATACGTACTAATCGTACAACATACGCTGGAAAAAATTCATCGAAAACATATTTTTATACTTGTATAAAATACGCTTCAAAAACATATTCATTTTTTTCATACATTTTCTGGACCGTATCTTAGAGGGTTTGATGCAGAATCGCAGAAAATAGGTGTGAAAAAATGTTTGGTTCGCACAACCGAAGTATTCAAGGGGTTTGTGTGTTTTTTGGGTCCACCTTATAAAAAAAAAATATATGGCTTACCATTTTCTAATATTGTTGATTTAATAGCGATTTTCGGAATAATCAATGTAACAAGAAAAAATATGTTTGAACAGCACGTTATTGAGGAAATGAGAATTTACGAGGTTTTTCCGCAATCGGCAGTCAATATTGCATTAGGAAGAAGATACTGCAGTGACAACTCTGTGTTGCAATCAGTCTGTGTAGCATTTTTGTTCCAAGCGTTCGGAATGGACGTCGAGCAAACAGTTACGGTAAGAAAATAGTAGGTATATTGTGTACCAAAGAAAAACAAATTATTTCTAATTAGTGCAAGTTCGTAGGCCGAGGCGAAGCCGAGGACTACAATCGCCCGAGTCAAAAAAACGTGTTTCCCTTTTTACATATGATATGCTATTTTATACACGAAGGGAGATAAACTGGGTTTTTTGTTTATTGACACGCGTAGAGCAATAAAAAATATCCCTGAGGCATGAAAAATATTTTGTGCTCGACCGTATTAGAGACGAGGATTTTCCGTGCTTGTGAGGCGAAAGGAAAATCGCCGTTTTTGCCCTAGAACTGAAAAAAATGTTCAGCCCTAGGGCCGAAATGAATGTTTTTAGACTTAGGGCCGATAATTTCATTGTGCTCTATTAATCGGATTCGATTAATGCGAACTTCCGAAACTTGAAGGGTGAAGTTCATATCGATATCTTCGAGTTTGAACTTTAATTTCGAAACTTCAACTTCGAAAATCAATTCGAAAACTTCGGGACTGAACTTCATTTCGAAAACTTCAAGTTTGAACTTTATTTCGGAAACTTCGATTTTTGACTTTATTTCGGAAACTTCAAAGTATGAAGTTCAATTTTGCAAGTTCACGCCAGAATCGAACTTCCTAAACTTGAAGTTTGAGCTGCAATTTAGAAACTTCAAGATTAAACTTCAATTCGAGAACTTGATATTTAAAGTTTGCTAACGCAATTTTGAGCTAGATATTAACTTCCGAAACTTCAAGGTTGAAGTTTATATCGAAAACTTCAAGTTTGAACTTCATTTCGGAAACTTCAGGTTTGAAATTCCTTTCGGAAACCTCAAGTTTGAACTTCATTTCCGTAACTTCAAGTTTAAAGTTTAATTTCGAAAGTTCAAGCTAGACATGAACTTCCGAAACTTCACGGTTGAAGTTTATATAGGAAACTTTGAGTTTTAACTTCAATTCGAAACTTCGAGTTTTAACTTCATTCGAGAAACTTCAAGTTTGAAGTTTAATTTCGCAAGTTCAAGCTAGAAATTTAATGAACTTGCGAAATTTCAAGGTTGAAGTTTATATCGGCAACTGCAATTTTGAACTTCAGTTTGAGAACTTCAAGTTTGAAGTTGAATTTTGCAAGATCAAGCTATAAATGAATTTCCGAAACTTCAAGGTTGCAGTTTATATCGGAAACTTTAAGTTTTAACTTTAATTCGAAAACTTCAAGTTCGAACTTCATTTGAAAAACTTCAAGTTTAAAGTTTAATTTCGCAAGTTCAAGCTAGAAATGAACTTCCAAAATTTCAAGGTTGAAGTTTATATAGGCAACTACAATTTTAAACTTCAATTCGAAAACTTCAAGTTTGAAGTTGAATTTTGCAAGTTCCAACTGTAAATGAACTTCCGAAACTTCAAGGTTGAAAAATATATCGAAAACTTCGAGTTTGAAATTGAAATACAATTTGGAAACTTCAAGTTCGAACTTTAATTCAAAAACGTAATGTTCGAAGTTTGATTACAGAACTCCGAACTAGAAAATAACTTCCGAAACTTTAAGGTTGAAGTTTATATCGAAAACTTCAAATTTAAACTTCGATTCGGAAACTTAATATTTCAGGTTTGATTTCGCAACTTTCAGCTGAAAAAGAACTTCTGAAATTTCAAGATTGATGTTTCTATCGAAAACTTCAGGGTTGAACTTCAATTCGAGAATTTCCCAGTTCAAACTTCGTTTCGGAAATTTCAAGTTTGAAGTTTAAATTTGCAAGTTCAAGCCAGAAATGAACTTCCAAAACTCTAAGGTTGAAGTTTATATCGGGAACTTCAAGTTTGAAATTCAATTTGAAAATTTGAAGTTTAAACTTAAATTCGGAAACATAATGTCTGAAGTTCTCCGCATGCAACTTCGAGCTAGAAATTAACTCCTGAAACTTCACGACCGAAGTTCACATCGATACCTTCAAGATTCAACTTCAATTCGAAAACTTCAAGTTTAAGCGTCAATTGCTAAGTTTCAATTTTAAAATGCAATTCCGCAACTTAAAGCTAGAAATAACTTTCCGAATTTTAATTCAAAATACTATAAATACTTCCAAAAAAATTTTCTGCAAGCATTTTCCCAAATATTTTTCTCTCCATAAAATGGATCCTGCCCTAATTTGGACATCGTAAGCGAGATCGCAAGCCCTCAAAATCCAAAGTTCTGATTCAGCAAGGGCACAAAATTATGTCTGTAACTCGGGTGCAATATCCACAAATAACTATTGCAGAGTTACTCATCTCAATCGGGATTTCAAATAACCAAATAATCATTTCAACTGTCCACGTTCGAAAATCTGCAAACAAGCAGTAACTCAAGTTTTCCCAATAAAGTAAAATCTTAGTTATTGCAAATTACGAATTCTAAATAAAATACCAATTTCATTGGTTTTTCAAAAATTGAAATAACTGATTTTCAGAATTTTTCACTCGGTATTCTAAGTGTCTCGGAATGGAAATTATTTGCTCACGTAACACTAGTTAATGTGGGAAACGTGTCAAATCTCGTGAATGATTGTTGAAACAGAAAATATGATTTCAGATTCTCGTAATTCGAGTAGGTGCCGAAGCTTTGAGTGTTAACTTAGTAACCGTTGTTCAAATAAAGTCAATGTTATTTAAATTCCGTGAGGAAACAGTTGATGGCCCATTTTTAATAACGCTAAATAGTTTTTTGTTTTGTTATTGTTGGATTGAGAGAAAAAGGAAAGTGTTTTCCTGGATAGCGTACAGTATGTTTCGTAATCTATTGAACTTGGATGTGAAGGTATTCAAGTATCATTGAACGATGACGAAATCAGGGAAATGCGTGTTATAGTGATGAATCGTTGGGAAAAATTATTATTTCTGAATTGGATTCAATGAGCGGTAGATTATACTTCATTTGATTTGGGCGCCTATATTAAAGTGGGAAATGGGTAAAATACGAGAATTTTCCGTATATTGCATAATTTAATGACTGTGTAGAGAAAAAGGATGATTTTTATATGGTTGTGTAAGTAGGATGGGAAATTTATGTGTTTTGTAATATTTTTAGCAGTGAATATAATTTTGTTTTCTTTAACATTGTATTAAAATTGAGTATTTTTTTCATGTTTTGCATTTATTCACTAAAGATTTGTCTCGTCATTTTGTACTCATTTGATGAGTCATTTTAATTAAGTCATTTTTATTTCTGTTTTATAGTCATTTTTACCATACATAATGGGATATTTCCCAGCTGGAGCTTCGATGCAATGTTTTTGGCATTATGCGCAAAATATTTTTTCAGGTAAGAATTATTCAAGATAAACGTGCTGTTTTTGGTGTGTCCAAACAACTATTAAAATGTGTTGGTTTTTTAAAATATTTCTTAGGGTTTTTCTGATTTTTCTGTTATACATTGATTCTACATTAAAAACGTAAACTTTGAAACAAATATCTAGAATTTACGATGTTTAGAAGAATACTGAATTTTTATCACAGAATCATTGTTGCAAAATTTCGGAGTTGCGAAATTCGAAGATAGAGATGAATGATTATATGATCTCGAAACTTGCCGAATTAGATGATTTTATTCAGGGTTTGGAAGTAACGCGTTACTTCAAAACGTTACACTTTTAGCTGTAACGATAATTTATCGCGTTACTTTAATTACGAAGTAACGATAACGGGAACTAGTTACTTTTCAAGCGGTAACAAGTAACGAAATTTCGGTTAGTTTCACGTTACTCATTCTCATTTATTGGGAATTTCGAAAGTTTTGGAGAATTTTGGAGTTTTGAAGGATATTGAAGTTTTGAAGTTCGAGAGTTTCGAACTTCGTTTGAGGAACTTTTTTCAGAATCACAAAGTTCCATAGTTTTGAAATTTTCAGAAATATTGAAGATTTAGGTTTCTGGAATTTAGAAGTTTTGAAATATTTTGAAAAATATTGGTGTTTTGGCATTAGAAAGTTTTGGAAATATTCAAGTTTCAGATTTTTCGGGAGTTTCCATGAATTTCCTAATTTTAATGCTCGGAAGTTTCGAAATTTGGAAAGTTTTAGGTTGTTTCAAAATTTTTGAAATTACAAACCTTTTGAAATTTTTTGACTTTGAGGTTCTGACGAATTAAAAAAAAATTTGGAAGTATTAAAGTATTAAAGAATTTTTAAGTTGTCAAGTTTCGGAATTTTTACAAGTCGTAAAAGTTTTGAAAGTTTCGGAGAATTGTGACATTTTCAAGTTTTGGAATAGAGAAGTTTTGGAGAATTTTAAAGTTTTCTAGCTTTGCCATTTCGACGAATGTGGCGAATTTCAAAGAATTTGGGAGTTTTTACAATTTTGAAAGTTGTTAACTTTAGGATTTTCATGTGTTTCAGACATTTTGAAAGTTTTGAAGAATTTTAAACAAACTGACAACAAAAGTTTAGGTGTTATGAATCCTATAAATTTTGGCGAACTTCGAAGTTTTGGATATCTAAGCTTTGGAAGTTCTAACGAATTTGAAAGAGATTGGACTTTTGAAAGAATTTCGTTGTTTTGAAGTTTCGGCAATTTTAGGTGTTTTGGAGAATTTTGAAAAATCTCGAAGAATTTCAAAATTTCGGAGTTTCGAAATTTAGAAGTTTTGGAAAATTCCGAAGTTCTGCGATACTGAATTTCGTCTGAATTTCGTAAGAATTTGGAAAAATATTTAAGTGAAGAATTCGAAAGTTGTTTGATTTTCAAACTCTAAGAATGTTCAGAAATTCTGGAAGATTTTAAATAAGAATTTCGAAGCCCTTGAATTTTGGGATCCAGAAGATTTTTCAGCATTTCACAATTTTGAAGAATTCTGAAGTTTTTTACTTTTTTTTAATAAAAAGTAGTTGCGTTCATCGAGTTATGGTAATCCAAATTCACTTGAATTCGAAATAAACAGTTTGAGAAACAAAATCCGTTGATACCGTTTCTTGTCTATTGTTTTTTGATGTCTGAATGATTAAAGAAAGATGATATTTTAATGATAAAAGTAACGGTAACGAGTTATTTTTTTTCGCAATAACGTAACAATTCACATATTTTACATAAGTAATGATAACGTAACGCGTTACAATGTTCTAAGTAACGTTCCAAACCCTGCAGAATCATGATTTTCTTACGAAAAATACAAATAGGAGGATAAAAGTTCTACAACTTGAACAAACGGGCTCAATCAATTTAAACTACAAACGTAAAAACATAAAATATTTTCGAGAAAATTATAAGAACGTGTAGAATACCCATATACTTCATAGTCTGACCAAGTATGGACACCCTGAACTTTGCTATAATTACACAATCGAAAAAATGATACATTCACGAAAAATATCCTTCAACAAGGTGATTTCCAACACTTTAACTATGGAAGCACCGAGGAAAACATAAAAAAATACAATCAATCGGCACCTCCATTTTACAATCTGAAAAATGTGGTTGCCCCAGTTGCGCTATTTTACGGACATGGAGATACACTTTCTTCGCCTGAGGTAATATTGAAAATAACCATTTGAAAAGCAAGAAAATTTTGTAAATATGTAGAAAATTATCCAAAAGTATCGCAAATTCGATCTTCCTCGAGATTATGTTTATTTTGATCTCTCCCGACATCAGATTTCTCTCAAAAGATAATCATGGAAAGTATATCAAGAAAAAATCGCGGAAAAGTATATCTAGTACAAGTTAACGATAAGGATCGCGATGTAAAACGAGCATATAAATGTTCGTAACATCGGAGCGATTTCAGCTTTGGTGGAAATCGTCAACTGTGACGATCGAGGAGACGTAAAAATTCATGCTGCACATCTCACTCGTTCGTAACATTGCGTGATTATAGACGAATGCGCCAGTTCACGCATGGTGATGCATGAAACGTGATCGAAATCCGTTTTGCATCATTATGCATAAAGCTTTTTTCGTGAGGAGAAAAGTGGATTTCTCCTCGGTTATTGAAAAATTCTGATATTCTTGGGATATTTTACGTCGATTCATCAAGATTCGACTCGGTAATTTTTTATCAATAAATTAGTAAAATTGTAGAATAATAGGTAGATTTTAAAGAAGTTTGTATTGTGTCCATCATTCCTAAACGGTTTTTTTCGAAACTGAGCGAAAAATTTTTGCAGGATGCGAAATTTTGATGATTTTCCATTCAGTTTTCAAAATTTTCTCTCTTATATCGAATGATTCGTATTTTTTTATTTACTAGTAGTTTTTTACTAATTAAGGTATCGAAAATCCGATCATCGTGAAATAGTAGAAAATGACTGATTTAAATGTTTAAAACAGCAGTTTAAATATCCTAATTAATTATTATTCGCCATTGTACTATGTATACGTAATAACGTATTCGTAACGTAATATGTAACTTAATACGTAACTTAAAGTAACGTATACGTAAACAGCAAAGAATCACCAATTCTTCGTTCGTTTTTCTACTACTTGAATAGAAAAAATTACCAATTCAAACTAGTAGTTTTTCAAATTTGACAAATTTTCAAATCAAAACGTAACGTATACTCAACGTAACATAACGTAATACGTAATATAAAGTCTACGTAAATAGCAAAGAACCATCAATTCTTCATTCGTTTTGTTACTACTTATATACAAAAAAACTACCAATTCAAACTAGTAGTTTTTCAACTTCAACAAATTTAAAAATTAATACGTAACGTAACATAACGTTTACGTAAATAGCAAAGAACCACAGATTCTTCATTCGTTTTTCTACTACTTAAATTGCGAAAAACTACTTTCAAACTAGCAGTTTTTCAAATTTAACAAATTTTCGGATTTTCGAATTAATACGTAACGTATACTTAGCGTAACATAAGGTATACGTAACGTAATACGTAACGTAACATAATGTTTACACAAATAGCAAAGCAAATAGCAAAGAACTACCAATTCTCAATTCGTTTTTCAACTACTTAAATAGCAAAAACTACCAATTCAAACTAGTAGTTTCGCAAATTTAACAAATTTTCGAATTAGTACGTAACGTATACTTAACGTAACATAACGTTCACGTAAACAGCAAAGGACTCTCAATCCTTGATTCGTTTTTCTACTACCTAAATAGCTAAAAACTACCAATTGAGTTTTACGAATTTAATAAATTTTCGAATTTTCAAATTGATACGTAACGTCTACTTAACGTGACATAACGTATACGTAACGTAATACGTAACGTAACATAACGTATACGTGACTAGCAAAGAACCACCAATTTTTCATTCGTTTTTCTACTCCCTGAATAGCAAGAAACTACCAATTCGAACTAGTAGGTTTCCAAATTTTCTACGAGTGTGCCATAAATCCACTACTATAAATAAGTATTCAATAAATTCAGTTATTTTTTTTTTTTTGTTTAATTAGCTTCGAGTGGATACAATATTCTGTCAAATCAAAAAAATATCAAACAGGTCTAACAAAATATCGGCTTCGATTGTAATGTATCCGTTTGAAAATCTCAAGAAACTAGATGAGGATTAATTTACAAGTGTACATAGTTTTAAGTTCATAGAATATACGCGCGGTAGCAAATTTCGTAATCAATATTTTCAAGGACGTCAAGGAACTTGAGAAATCTCTTCCGAACGTGGTGATTTCCGAAGCCGTTCGGCATAAGCACTTCAATCACGTGGACTTTTTATACGCTAAAGACGTCAAAACACTTTTGCACGATCCAGTTCTGAGGGTGATATCAAAATACCGGCACGACAAGAAGATTGACTGAATTTTTTTCTGCTAAGCGTCCAAAATAACGTATTACTTTATTCGAACGAAAAATTATATGAAACGAATGTGTACCTAATTTTGAATAGAAGTTGGAAATTTTAAAATGTACTGATTTCCACACTGATTTCTAATAATATGAAGAGAATTTTTTTACGATCGAAAATCGCTTGAATTATGACAAAAATGAAGTTTTCGTTCGATTTGAAGAATTGTTGTGGAAAATAATAAAAAGAGTTAAATGTGCTTTCAGTTCTGTTTTTTAAGAATACTTGAAGAATTCAGTAAGAGAACCTAAACTGGCATGAGATTTTTATGATTTATCGATATTTTTGTAAAACTTTATCAAATTTTATCAAACTGATTGAACTTTAAACATAAAGCTTCCGGAATGAAATTCAAACTTGAAGTTTTCGATATGAACTTCAACCTTAAATTCTGAAAATTCATTTCTAGCTTCAACCTGAAAAATGAACTTTATACTTCAAGTTTTTGGAATGAAATTAAAACTTGAAGTTCTCGACTTGAAGTTCAACGTTGAAGCTTACGTTAGAAACTTCAACCTCGAAGTTTCGGAAGTTATTTTCTATCTGAAAGTTGCATAATCAAACTTCCAACATGAAGTTTCCGAATTCAAGTTCCAACTTGAATTTCTCTGCACAAACTTGAATTTCTCTATACAAACGTCAATCTCGAATTTTTGGAAGGTCATTTCTGGCTCGAACTTGCAAGATTAAACTTCAAACTCAAAGTGTCCGATACAAACTTCAACCTGAAAGTTTCGGAAGTTATTTTTAAGCTCAAAGTTTCGTAATCAAACTTGAGACATGAAGTTTCAGAACTGAAGTTCGAACCCGAAGTTTCCACATTAAAGTTCCAACTTGAAGTTTCCGATATAAACTTAAACCTTGAAGTTTCGGAAGTTCATTTCTAGCTTGAACTTGCAAAATTGAACTTTAAACTTTAAATTTTCGAAATGAAGTTCAAACTTAAAGTTTCCGAATTAAAGTTCAATCTTGAAGTTTCCGATTCACACTGCAACCTTGAGGTTTTGGAAGTTATTTTTTAATTAAAAATTGAATAGTCAAACTTTCAACATTAACTTTCGAATTGAAATTCAAACTTGAAGTTCCTAAATTGAAGTTAAAACTTAAAGTTTTCGATATAAACTCCAACCTTGAAGTCTCAGAAGTTCATTTCTGGCTTGAACTTGCAAAATTGAACTTCAAACTTGAAGTTTTGGAAATGAAGTTCAAACTTGAAGTTTTCAAATTGAAGTTTAAATTTGAAGTTTCCGATATGAAGTTCAAACTTGAAATTTCGGAAATGAAGTCCAAACTTGAAGTTTTCAAATTGAAGTTCAAACTTGAAATTTCGGAAACGAAGTCCAAACTTGAAGTTTTCAAATTGAAGTTCAAAGTTGAAGTTCCCAAATTGAAGTTCAATGAAGATATCGATATATTATTAACTTCACCCTTGAAGTTTTAGAAATTTGCATCGATCGAATTCGATCAATAAAGGCGCAATGAAATTTTCGGCCCTAGGGCACAAATGGCAATTTTCCGCCTTCTCGCATGCACGAAAAATCCTGATTTCTGATGCGGTCAGGCACAAAAACTTTCATAATTTCGTTTAAATCAATGACTCGGTGTTCGAGCAAAAACTTCATAAGTTGAACTATTTTGTAGTCAAAATGATTCACAAAAGTTTTTACCACCCCAAGTCATTAATTTAAGAAAAATTACAAAGCTAATGTGCCTAATTTTCCGAATATATCATAAACAATTACCACCTTCCCTAAAAAAACCTGAAAACCCCCCATTTTTACCACATTCGATCTCGTCAAATTTACAACTATCTAATTCTTGGGTGTGTCAAAGATCTCAGTTGTAACAAATAAGGAAATACAATGTCCAACATTCACGAAACTGTGTTTTATTCCCGTTTTTCTTTCCTCTCGACTTGAAGCAACGCTCCATCACGAGGTGTTATATAACCTCACCTCAAATAATGAAGAACCACAATAAAATTATACGAAACTGCAGAAACAATTAAGTGAGCTATTAAATGTTGCGAGGAGGAAAAAACAATTGAAATTTTCGACGAAACGAATAGAAGCAGGCATCAGGGACGAGTATGCTAAGTGCGAGTAGAAAATATGGCCATGATATTTACTACTCGGCCTCAGCGTGAAAGTGTTCGAGCGGTTCGAGCTGCTCTATTTGCGGGCTGCATACAAGTCGTGCTGTAACGGATATTCGTGCAGCGCTTTGTGGAATGGATTCTCATTCATTTCAGAAGAGTAACCAGATATACTATTTTGATACTACAATACTATATTTTGGCCCAATGTACTAGTGTACTGTTATATTTTCAAAATCACACAAATATCCTTTTTTTTGGACCACGTATGAAAAGGCGAAATTTCCCGAAAATTTCTGCAAAATGAAAAATTTTGATCTGCATTTTTTATCATCATTAACCAACTTAGAAGAGTATTTTTTGAAGTGTGAATTTTGTAGTTTGTAATCATTTATGTTTATATTTTCTATTTAAGTGTTTAAATAATTTGTGGATTTCAATTTTGCAATTAATTGACTTGATGATTATTCAATTTTTGTTTATTTTAATCATGTTTGATTAAACATGCACATTCGAATTCGTTAACCTGCACATTCGAATTTCAGAACCTGTATAATTTAGAATCTCCAAAATTCCGTCTTCATTCATTTTAGTCTGTTATTTTCTGAAATTTCAAGATCCGAAGAATTTTCTTTATTTTGATTGCCAAAATTCAGAAAATGTAGACTTTAGTGAATAAAAATTTCGTTGAATTTGGAGTACGAATTTTAGAACTGAGACACTTTAGAATTTCGTTAAATTTTGTGTTTTGTTATGTTAGGATTCGAATTTCGAAAATTTCGAGATTAAACAGATCTAAAGACTTGGAAACTTTTCAATACTTTTTCGAAGATTAAAAATTTTTGAAAATAGAAAGATTCAAAATTGAAATGTAAATTTGAGAATACAAATTCCCGAAAATTCTATTTTTGAATGTTACAATTCAAAAAATTGGAGATTCTCAAATTCCAAAGCTCCAAATCTGAAAATTTCGAAATTGAATAAACTCAAAATATAGACAGTTTGAAGTAATTTTCCAAAGTCAGTTCAATTTTGATGAATTCAATAACTAAAAGAAGTTTTTCCGAGAATTTGAAATCCCTAAAATTATATTCCACGGCCATTTGCGCCAGGCCAAAATTTTTATTTTTATTTACTTTTTTTTAGAGATATCAAAATGTCTTATATTTTTTATGAGATCATCTGGTCACCATAATTTCAGGAGGATCGCATTGAAATTCAAAGTTTATCTGACAATGAGGTGACTGAAATATCGTCTGAAAATTAGGACCATTTGAGAAGTTTGAAATAACATTGTGGAAAACTACAATTTTTCGAAACAGACGCTTCGAAAATTATAAGTTCAAAAATTCAGTCTTTCAAATTTGAAAATTGAAAAATCCGGAAATTTTGACACCTCAAAGTCCAACTCCGAATGTATAGATTTAAAGCGCAGCCAAAAAGGAAACAAATGTATCCCAAAACCCACGTACCGAAAAATATCCGTTAATGTGGTCCAATCGAATGATAATCACGCGATTACAATGACTTCGACTATAATCTTCCCGTTACGATAACCCACTCCTATAAAAATCCCACGCCGTAAAATTCAAATTTTTCACCCGAAACGGGAAACCTCCAAGCGCATTACGAAAGGCTCTCTCCGTAACTCGCTTAACTCGTTACAATTGTTTTTACGTAAAATTAAATTAGAAATCACGAGATTTCGCGAAAATTTGAATATTCAGGGACCGAGAGAATCGCTCGCCGTGAAAATGTGTGAGTTAATTCTGTTTTTGCGTAACTGACGCGCTCGAAAAAAAGGTTCTGCATGTTAATTCGGCGATTTGAAATGCAGATGAATAATATTGTATTCAGGGGGGAGATTGATAGTTAGTTTTGGGAATTTTGTAATTTTGAAATTTCTGGTTCGGTGGAGAACAGATTTTCATTTGCGAAAACATACATAGCAATTGTTGCAATTTTTCTCAAATTTACGAAAATAATAGGAATTGATATAGAAGGAATTTTTGAAATTTTTTATTTTTACGAAACTATTCTATTGTTTGAATTTCCGAAAGTGGAAAATGCAATCTTGATATATACTGTGAAGAACTGAATTTAAAATTAAATGTTTTTGGAACCTGAAGATTCTAGAATAAAAATATGCGTTTTTTTTAAATTTCTATAGATTATACTGATAATTATTAAACTATTCAACCTTTTCGATTAAAAATTTCAAAATTTTGGGATGAATAAATCCAAATTGACAGAACGAGAAATTACAATGAATCTGTAATTTGGAATGTGTATCTACATATTCACACTTAAAATTAAAATTTCAAACTTCAAGTTTCTAATATAAACTACTATCTTGAAAATGCAGATGTTCATTTCAAGCTTGTACTTGCAAAATTGAACTTCTAACTCGAAGTTTCCGCAATGAAGTTCAAACTTTAAGTTTCGGAAGTTAATTTCTAACTCAAAGCTGCGTAATTGAACTTCAAACTTGGAGTTTTCGAATTGAAGTTCGAACTTATAGTTTTCAAATTTAAGTTTGTTTGGGCGACAACTTACTGTTTCGCTGAGCAACAGGAGGCAAACAACGCCTTTATTATTACTCAAGAGAAAAGTCCCGAAGGCAAAACTCACCTAGAAATACAATTCTACTACCTTATATTGATTGTCATGATGATTATGTTATAACGGCGAACAACACAACCCTTTCGTTGGACATTCAGCGTCCCAATAATTGAAGCAGTGCCCATATTTACTTGATAGACACCTCACTTACACAAAACACACACTTAACCCAGTTTCTAGTTAATAAGTCCCTTTTAATGATCGCACAAGTCCACACAGCGGACCCCG
>JAPYZK010007647.1:0-12596 GCA_030522785.1 Platygaster equestris
TTCCAATCATCACAAGTTTATTCAAAATCCAAAAGTTTTTCCTCCATTTTCCGATCCGTTCACATTTTCTAACTGGACATTTTTAGCGCTCGCCTCCAATTCTTCAACAATTTTCAACTTCTCTCCAACGACAATCATTTTTTCAGACAAAAGAGGTTGATCCACCCACAATTTTTGATTTCCCATTTTAACCGTTTTTTGCAAAAGCGATCTCACAGTAAAAAGCAAATCTTTTTTCCTAATTTCCGGATGTTCCCGGACACAAATTTCGGTGTCTTCCCCCAATTTGCAGCACAATTCCAGAGCTTCTGCGATTTTGTCAATCGTCACAGAGTTCGAAATCGCGAAATTGCAGCCTTTTTGCAAGTGCCGAATCGCGGATTCGTGATCGCCTTTGAATTTCGCCAGAGCTGCGTAAAAAGTCCAAATTTCGTGTTTGTTAGTCGTGAAGGAAGTTAAACGACCGAACAATTTCATGACCCGGTCGAGTAATTTTTTTGACGGTTCTCCTTTGGCGTCGGGAATTTCCTTGACGATGGCGTTTGTCAGGATTTCGAGTACTTGGATGTCTTCGTGTTTTCCGTCTTTTCCTTTCAAGTCAAGGATTCTTTCGTAGCACTGTAGTGCCTGAAAAAACCGTTTAAATCATTTTTCGAACGAATTTGGCACGTATGGGGAAAAATACGTATTTTCAAACGTTTAAATCTGATTCTCAAATGTTCTGGAAATTGCAATAATCACGATATGTATTGTCATAAAAAAAATAATTTATTAATAAATTCTCTTTTAATACTATTATTAAAATTAAATTTAATATTAAAATATTAATAAATATGTTCAATACATAAAATAAGACAAACAAGAATTTTCTAAACAATTTCCATATCAATGGAAAAATGGAAGGTGAACGAAAATTATGAAATACAAAAAAAATGATTCAAATGAGGTTTACAAACAAAATTGCGTAGAAAAAATGTTTACCTCCGAAAAAAATCCCAAATCAATGCTCACAGCCATAAGATTATCCCACACTTCCCAACAGTTGAATTCATATTTCGTAGCATCGTGTAAACAATGCCACGCTCTTTTCTTATCTCCCATTTTAATGTAGGCTTTCGCCAAATTGTTCCATACTTCATAACTCTGCAAAAAGTAAAACGAGAATTATTTTTTCTGGTTAATAAAATTTAATAACCAGAAATTATTTTTCAAGAAAAAAAAAACATGAAAAATCAAACTTGAATGAAAGGTGTAATTTTGAATTCAAAGAGTAGGAAATAAATTATTTCCGAGGAAAATATTCTCTTTCAATTTTTCAAAATACAGAACTCGACGTAATGAAAAATATACATTGAAATATTATAAAAAATTTCAATTTCCAGGTTTTACGATTAAAAAAACACCATTAATTCAAGAAAATAGGACATTTTTTAAATAAAAATTCGTTAAAAAAAAATATATATATAATCTCATTTAACAAAAAAAGGATTAATTACCTCATGTTCGAGTGAACAATATTTTCGGTACGCTGACGCTGCAAGCGCCCAATTTTCCGTTTGCAGTGCTGCGTACCCAAGGCAGGCCCATATCTTTTCTTGTACGTTGTTGAGTTGTACTGACAACTGCAAGTGCGGTATCGCTTCCACATACTGGAATTTTGAATATGAATATTATATTTATTATGACTTTCCTTCTATCAAAAAAGACAGTTTTTCACTTTCAAAAAAATATAATACATAGATTTTCGAATCATGAGAAGTAGGTTAAAAAAATGTTGAATGATCGACTTTAGAAAATGAATAATCCAAGAATATTAAATTCAACATGTATTTTGTGAAGGTCCAATTTACATATTTCTACTTTCCTGGGTTTACAAATTCTGATTTTTCAGTTCGAATTTCCCAGTTTTAGATATGCTTAGATTTTCGAAGTTTCGAATTATTATTTATATTTTTTGGAATTTTAGAATCTGAATTATAAGTTCAATTAAATCCTTCAAATCTCTGATTTTACATTTTTTTAAATTATAAATAATTTAGATTCTGAAATGAATCAATTTTTTCATAAACCCAACAAGTTGAGTTAAGTTGCATATTATGGTATAATTTCGATTTTAAATATTAGTACTAGCTCAAAAATTGGAGAAATGTAATTGATTTCATGAAATAATATTTTAATTTTACATTTGCTTTTGAATAAAAGTGCAAGCCCCAATGTCTTTGGGCTCGACTACTTTTTTCTCCAGAAAGTGTCCAGGCTGTTTCGTAGTGCTCCACTTTGCCCGTAAAATCACCCAACAAACACCATAATTTTACTGTTGGGTTTTTCGACAACTCTTGCTCAATAATTTCGGTCGCCTGAAAAAAAAAAAAAAAAAAAAAAAAACATTATTACAGCAAATGTCCCCGAAGTAACAAAAACGAAAAATATGATTTTCCATTCCCAGTAGGTCATTTTTTGAAAATTGAAAAAAAAAAATATGCATTCGTATTGTAAAACTTAAAAAAAAGCTTATTAAGCTACCCATATTTTTTCGTACAATATTACTCGATCCAAGTATTTGTTTTTTCCAGATAAATATAGTATATAAAAAAACGGATTCTCATACCAAATAAAAAATCAAATATAAAATGTATCCGGGAAATAGTTCCTTGTTATATCAATTATTAAACTTTCAATATAAAAAAGTATACATAAATTGTTAGACAAACTAAAGTTATAACTAAAACCTGTGTATTAATGAAATTTCAATGAACCTTGTGTTTAAGTTGCAAAATTGTGTAACAAACAATGACGTCTTCCCATAGTTGAAGACTCAAGTACAAATCTAAAGCGCATTTGCTCTCTCCGAGACTTAAGTGAACGTCTGCGAGAGCTTTTTTCATGGACCAAATTGGTTCCATTCCACTTGAGAAAAAAAGGTTCATCCTTTCAGAAGCTGTTGGTTCTGAATTTTTTATTTGGTCAATCAAAACTTCCAATTGCATTCGCGTTCGCTCAACTGTTCTCCGATGGTTCGACTCCAAAATGCATCTTTGGTACAGCGACGACATTTTCAAGGACCAATTTTGAGTGCTCTCGAGAACAGTCTGGAAAACGTAATTTTTGATTATTCTACTGAGCAATTTTGCATTTGTTAAAAACTTTTTACCGTTAGATAAGGCTTCATTTCTTCCACCACTAAATTGTCCTTTGCTTGAGATTTTTTAAGCCAGAAACTGAAAAATAAATTAGTCAATTAAAATTCAGAAATTGAATAATGAAGAGTTATTCGAATTGAATTTCTGGAAGTTCGAATTTTTGAATGTCTATCAGTGTAATTATTGGAAGCTAAGAAAAACAATTTTTTTTCAGATTCAAATTAAAAAATTCTTCTTTTCGACAGTTTCAACTAGAAAGTTAGATAGAATTTAATTTTTTAGACTGAAAAAATTGCCAATTCAAATGCTCAAATACAATTCTTAACATTGGATTCATAAATTAAATTCTCATGTGTTCAAAATCAAAATTTTTGAAATTGTCAGAATAAAAAACTTGAAAATGCATTAAATAGCAAAATAAAAATGTGACACTTACAATCTCGTCAAAAGAGCCGATTCCTCCAAAGCTCCCAATTCCACATTCCCTCTTTTGTCCAAAAAATTGATTCTCTCCAATCTCATCTCATCGTTCAAATCCAAATTTTTAGGCAAATTACAACAATCTTCCGAAGGAAATCTATCTTTTCCGAGTTCAACACTAACAAAAAGTTGCGCTTTCAGGTCTTCCTGAAATTTCGTCCTCTTTCCCAAACCTCCTTTCAACTCTACATTCATCATTAACGAATTTTCTGCAATTTTCAAATACTTCTCTGAAGACTGCGGTCTTTTGTAATACAAATAAAAGTGTGCCAATTCAAGATTGAACATAGCCTTTGATTCTTCGTTTTCCAAAAAAGTACAGTTACTAATTTTTTCAATCAATTCTTCTGAATCGGTAAAAATATCACTCGAAGGTTCATCGAGAATTTGTTGGTACAAAAAATGTGTTCTCAAAGACCACCAAAGCGAAATTGGAAATAAAGAGCGAATTTTTTCATTGGAAAATATAAGCTTTGCAAAGTACAAAAATTCAGGGTTTGAGACGCTTTCATTTTTGTCGGTGTTTGAAAATAAGATTTTCAGTGCTTTTTGGTTCAGGAATGAAAGATGATTGGTTTCTTCAATTTCTGTAGAGATTTTTGGGCCAGTGAAATTTTTCTTGATGAAAAGTTGCAACGAAGCTATTCCAGCAAGGAAATGTTTAGCCTCTGCGTCAGGTTCTTCGGTAACAGCGATGTCAATATTGTGGTCATTTGTTGAATTGAGTAAATTCTGGAATGTTGTCTGAAGCATTTCAGTTCCCAAAATTGTAGTATCACTGAAAGATTCCATTTTTGGCGAATTTTGGAAATTGACTGAAAAAATGACATTAATTATTACACAATTGTGAAAATGGTTATCTTTTACAATTAATTTTGTTAAACTGTTTACTAGTAATAATTTTGGAGTTCGGACAATTTTTTGGAATATTCTAGTGGAAATAAAAAAATTTTGACAATTGAATTTTGTACTCGAAGTTTTGTAATTTGAATGTGCGAATTAAACGATTTGGAACAGTTCAATAAATTCTCCATTTTTTTCGGAAACAGCATATACAATAAAAAAATTCACAGTCACTCTTTGGATCTTTAATACTTTTTTGAAATTCATCTTCACTAAAAAGTTCTAGATCCTCAAATCATTGTTTACATTATTTGGAAATATAAAACAATGAAAACATTTAACAAAATGAACATGATACGACATTTTGTTTGTTCTTACCTGAAGAATTTGAATTCTCCGTCATCGTGCCCTATTTTCGGATTCTTTTTTCACTGTTTTTCACTTTTTCGAGCTCGAAAATACAAAAAAAATATGAGTTAACTACACGATACATAACCTCAAATATCGAACCCAATCGAACCATTTCTTTCTTGTGCGTGCTTGTGCGCGCGGCTTGTGCGAAAATATCGAATCAAACATTTCGATACAAGTCGATACTTACGACACTAATGACATTAATGACAATATTGACAAATAACAAACAAAAAATAAAAAACGTATACAGATATCTATATAATGCTATAAAATATTAAACACACGTTCTTGAATATTTAAACAATATAATCAAAATATTTAAAAATGGTGAGGATCGCGAAATGCAAACAAAACACAAATAAGAGAACAGCACTTCAAAGTACTTCGCAAACGCTCTAATAGTCAATTTTGACTAATTATTCGCGTTTTTTTTTTTACAGGATAGTAATTCATGCTGTGGCTGTATGGAATCAATGCAATATGGACAAGAAGGAAAAAATATTTTTACGAATTTCGTCTCTGTTGACCCTGCAATTGTTGGTTCTATTAAGGATTTAAAAATCAATGATGCTCTCGAAATTATTACAGGACAAAAAGTAATTATACGTTTTTTTTTTCCTGCAATGTACTTTGTAAAGTTCAAAACGAGTAAAATTGAATATTGTAATTAAGAACTTTATGTACTCCCATTTTTCCACTTCAATTTCCTGATTTGAAATTTTCATTTATTCGCCTCTGTATTCTTGAATAATAATATCCATTTTTGAGTTAACCAATTTTAAAGTCTACATTGAAAAAATTCAAACTCCACTCATTTCAATTAAATGACTGCAAAATAAAAATTTTCATAACATTTCCTTTTTTTTACAGTTTCCAGAAGATAAAGATCACGCTTCAAAAATTATTTGCCACATCTGTTACAACAAACTTGAAATCTGCATTAATTTTCGTCTCCAATTTCTTCAAGCATTTAACTCCACGCAAAAATCTACACCGCCAATAATCAGCAACTCCCACACTTCTCATCCAGAACCTACAAAAAAACCTCAAACTTCTTCAATAAAAAATCCTGAAAATTCCAGCAACGAACCGAACACTCAAAACCCAATATTCGAAAATGTTGACAACAGTTTAAATTATGAAAAGTTCGAAAATGAAGAACTCGAATCCGATTCAGAAAACCAACTGGACAACAACATTTTGAATGTTTTGGATAGCCCAAATTTGGATGTCGTTTGTTACAGCCCCGAAGAAATCCAAACAAAGCAATTGGAAAATGATTTGGAATCCGACATAGATGTTTGCTCTGGCGAAGACGACGAAGTTTTGGAACTGGACATAAAAAGTCGCTACCACGAAGTCACCGAAATATCCAGTACTTCAGATAGTGATATCGAAGTTTGTGATTACGAACCCAGTGAGAAACGTATAAGAAGTTATAATACTTTACCACCTCCGATACAATTTTAGCGATGTATATTCGGATTCATATTAATCATCTTTTTATTAGTATGTAAATAAATTTTTTATAAATTTCGCGGATGTACAACACAAGATATTTTGGAATAAACATGGAAAGAATCTAAACGGATATTTTTTACAAGCATTGTGAAAGTAAATCGCCAACACTTGAAAAACAATAAAAAGTCCAGGCTTTTTGAGTTTTTTTACTTTTATACACGTTTCAATTTTCCTTGAGTTACACAAAATGCGCATTTTCCTTTGTTTTTAATAAAAGAACGGGTTGAATTCAAGTAAAAATCAGCACCAGATTATTTCGAGACTCAGTTTTATTTAAACTTATCGCGAATCTGAAACTCATAATTAATGTATTCTGTAATAATACAATACTTGTTCTCAAACTCAGCAGTTAGTAATTCCATTCCCACAATTTATAACTACAACTATTCCGTCATCGTTATATTCTCATTCCTCCCTAATTTCCTCCGAGTATGCGACGAGCCAATCTCCTGAGTAAAGAATCTCTCCTGTCCCTTTCTTTTATCTCCCCACTGGCACGAATCTTGATGTCCTCATCCTCGCTCTTTTTAGTAGAACTGCTGTGGCGTTTCGAAGATCCTCTGTGCCTGGTGGCGCTGCCCTTAACGGAGCCTTTTTGTCCACTTTCTGTGGATTCCGCGGAACCGGATGCGCTAATTCTGATGGACTCGCTACTCGTGGATTCGCTGGACCGATGTCGTTTCGTTTTAGAAGACTTTCCTCCTTTGACGGATACAGAGCCTCTTCTATCAGCTAGGATGGAAGCCGCGCTTGAATCGCCTTCGTTTGAACCACTGCTTATCGGCATGCTCATTGAGATACAGGAGTTGCTTTCGCTAGAGGGAGGTCCTGAAATGGAACCTGCTGACGAAGCTGACGAGCTTCCTTCGATGGATCCAGCAGAAGATGCCGCTGAGCTACCTGCGGATGACGCTGCTGAGCTTTCTTCTACTGAACCCGCGGACGAAGCTGCCGAGCTTCCTTCGATGGACCCAGCAGAAGATGCTGCTGAGCTGCCTGCGGATGACGCCGCTGAGCTTCCTTCTATTGAACTTGCGGATGGAGCCGCCGAACTGCCTTCGATGGACCCAGCAGAAGATGCTGCTGAGCTGCCTGCGGATGACGCCGCTGGATGCTGCTGAACTACCTGCAGACGAAGCTGCCGAGCTCCCTTCGATAGAACCCGCAGAGGACGCCGCTGAACTGCCTTCAGTGGAACCAGCAGAAGATGTTGCTGAGCTGCCTGCGGATGACGCCGCTGAGCTTCCTTCTATTGAACCTGCGGATGAAGCTGCTGAACTGCCTTCGATGGACCCAGCAGAAGATGCTGCTGAGCTACCTGCGGACGAAGCTGCCGAGCTTCCTTCGATAGAACCTGCAGAAGACGCCGCTGAACTGCCTTCAATGGAACCAGCAGAAGATGTTGCCGAACTACCTGCGGATGAAGCTTCTGAACTACCCTCTATCGAACCTGCGGACGAAGCTGCGGAGCTTCCTTCGATAGAACCTGCAGAAGAGGCCGCTGAACTACCTTCAACGGACTCAGCAGAAGATGTCGCTGAGCTACCTGCGGATGAAGCTCCTGCGCTTCCTTCGATAGAACCTGCAGAAGAAGCCGCTGAACTACCTTCAATAGACCCGGCAGAAGATGCTGCTGAACTACCTGCGGACGAAGTTGCCGAACTTCCTTCGATAGAACCTGCAGAAGATGCTGCCGAGCTACCTGCTGACGAAGCTGCCGAGCTTCCTTCGATAGAACCTGCAGAAGACGCCGCTGAACTACCTTCAGCGGACCCAGCAGAAGATGCTGCCGAGCTGCCTGCGGACGAAGCTGCTGAGCTTCCTTCGATAGAACCTGCAGAAGAAGCCGCTGAACTACCTTCAGCTGATCCAGCAGAGGATGCTGCTGAGCTACCTGCGGACGAAGCTGCCGAGCTTCCTTCGATAGAACCTGCAGAAGAGGCCGCTGAACTACCTTCAGCGGACCCAGCAGAGGATGCTGCCGAGCTGCCTGCGGACGACGCTGCCGAGCTACCTGCGGACGAAGCTGCCGAGCTTCCTTCGATAGAACCTGCAGAAGACGCCGCTGAACTACCTTCAGCAGACTCAGCAGAAGATGCTGCTGAACTACCCGCGGACGAAGCTGCCGAGCTTCCTTCGATAGAACCTGCAGAACTACCCTCTATCGAACCGGCGGACGAAGCTGCTGAGCTTCCTTCAACAGAACCTGCTGACGAAGCCGCAGAGCTGCCTTCAATGGACCCAGCAGAAGATGCTGCTGAACTACCCGCGGATGAAGCTGCCGAGCTTCCTTCGATAGAACCTGCAGATGAAGCTGCTGAACTGCCTTCAATAGACCCTGCAGAAGATGCCGCTGAGCTACCTGCAGATGAAGCCGCTGAACTGCTCTCGATAGACTCGGCAGAAGATGCTTCTGAGCTTTTTTCAACTGAACCTGCAGATGAAGCTGACGATGTTGCAGAACTTTCTTCTATCGAACTTGCAGAAGATGCTTCCGAACTTTCCCCAATCGACCCAGCAGACGATGCTCCACTTTCACTGGAGACACTGGATGCACTGGATTCACTCGCGGAACTGCTACTTACGGATTCGCTGATACAGCTGTCGCTGATGCTTCTCGGGGAACTTTCCGGGGTCGAAAGAAGTTGAGCACCGTAAGATTGCCTGCGAAACCTCCATTGGCCACTACCGCTGATGCCACCCGTCCTGACTTCTCGACTGTTTTTACGTGCGAAACCATTTTCTTCTCCGTTGCCTATTCTTTTTGTGGAAATCTTTACTTCGTTTGAGCGTGTTTCTCTGCCCCCTCCGTGGATTCTACCTTTGGCGGTTATTTCGATCTAGGGAAGTTATATGAGGAATTGAAGCGTGTTTTTGGTTTTTTTATGAGTTTTTAAAAATGTATTGTAACTTACAATACTTCTCGCGTTCGATTCGGTCAGTATTGCAATTAACGCGACACTGAGGGTAAGTAATATCGTCTTTTGACTTATCCCCATGGTTAGATCTGTTAACAAATGTTCAATAATATTTATAATTTGTATTGTCAAATTTGTATGGTCAATTTTTTTTCTGACGTGTTTCATTATAAGATAGGGATTTTTGAGTACTCACGTTAATGCTTTATCAGCTTCCGTTGATCAGAAAAGCTGAACTCGATATGTCGTAGATGCCTTTTACGTGCCATTTATATACCGAAATATCCGTATTTAGAGGATGATTTTGCATATCATTCGTCGCTTTAGTGACGATTGGAAACTTTTTCTTTTTATCAAATTTCTAAATCTTTATCTTCGACTTGTTTATATTTGTTGACGTTCATATTTCACGTCGAGCGTGTCAAAAGTGAACTTGCATTCGAGTATTCGGGTGCAAGTAGCGGTTTTATGCAATTTTTCGGGTTGCAGTTTGTTGATCATTTTTTGTGTTTGCCAAACATCAACAGGTTTGATATTCGCGGATTTTGTCTTTTTGGATCGCGATTTTTGTATGCAGTTTTAACGCGTGATTGGTTTTTCATTAATAAAGTATTAATTCATGACATTTATAAGGTTATTAATAATTAATTTAGTCAACAAAATTGAAGAAGTAAGCCAATAACGGTCATTCGCCATTTTGAATTTCGAAATACGTATAACACTATGTATTTATACACGAACCGTCATGTAATCATTCAAAACTGTAATAAAAATTGATTGTGTCTCGTAATTTCTAACATTCATATAATTAGAATTTTCATTTTCAAATGTTGCACGCTGTGCGAAATTTTTAAGCTTTCAACATTACAAATCTCACGTTTGGATATGAGTCTTTTTTTTCTACATCTTGAGAACACTCGGAACCTTAGAGTATGTAAAATCATCACTGATACGATTTAGATTATGAGAAAAAAATTAGTATCTAATTTTTCTTCTTTGCATTCTCATTATTCAATTTTTCAACTTCCAAATATTACCGGAAATGCACAATTTTGCCGCGCAAAAATTTAGCTCAACGTTTTACCGTTAGAAGTCGCGTCGTGTCCTATTTTCAAGCGCGGTTGGCAAAGGCAATGTGTAGCAATGTGTAAACTGCAAATCGGTCAGTGGCCCCGATTTTAATTTTCGCGTGTAAACATTGCAAATTTGCAGCCAAATTTGCATGTTTCGGAGTTTCATGCAATTATGAAAAGTGTTGTGTCTCTATGCAAAGTGCTGACAAAATTCCAGTTGCTTGACTATCGATTAGCGGTAAATGACACATTGGTTCTCGTCATTTTATATGCACCCACACTTCCTTTGCAATTTGGATGTTTTTTTGCGGGGTAATCAAAACATTCTGATTTTCGCGTGCATCCCACACGATTATTTTGTTCGACAATTGGAAGATTAATGATTTTGATCCGCTTTGTCGGTGTGATAAAACTGTTCATGCCAACATTTTGCGTGCCGAAAATTTTGAGCGCCATAACCTACAAAATGCATCATTATGGTAAACATGGCAAATGTTTTTAACGAGTTTTGTCAACTTATTATTATGGTTTGCGGT
The DNA here is from genome assembly GCA_030522785.1 of Platygaster equestris. Lineage (NCBI taxonomy): Eukaryota > Metazoa > Arthropoda > Insecta > Hymenoptera > Platygastridae > Platygaster > Platygaster equestris. The sequence continues at coordinate 10,926 of JAPYZK010007647.1, forward strand.
TTTTTCCGTTGCTATTTTACCTGCGCTGAGAATGAAATGCTCCGAATATAATAGGCACAGCAGACATTTAGTCGAATCATCATTTACTCAATTTTTTTAATTTTTGAAGAAATTGGAGTTTATACAAAAATTTTTTGAATTGTTAATAATATCGGAACATTATCACACACATTTTTTTTTACTTTTGTCAGATTTATTGTGATGACATGCACATTTTTAAACTTGCAATTTCGGACATTCGAGCAAAGTTTGATATTTTAATATTTGAATTTAAAAATGCTGGAGTAATTTGATTTTGTAGATTAAAAAATGAGCAAATAAGAGAAGTTTATGTCAGAAATTTTTATGTTGCTAAATTTGAGAAATGATATTCTAGATATTTTTAAATTTTGATATTGGATGAATTTTCAGAGTTCATTTTCAAAAATTCTAAATTTCAGAATGTTGGACATTTTTAGTACAGAATGAAAAAATTGGATTCTAGAATTTCCTGAATTCCATTTTGTGTGTATCAGATTGATAACTTGAAGGCCAACCTGCCCCGAGCACGGGGCAGGTTGGCCAATTTGAGAAAAAATCGTTTAAAATTCAGCAATAAAATTCCAAATTAACAAAAAAGACATCTGATTTACTTATTCATCAATTAAATAATTTTTCCAATCGAAGGCTACTGTATACAAAATAATTATCACGTTTAAAAATTTTTCGTTCCTATTACAGTGTATAGAAATTCAAACTTCATCCACGCGTTTCACCGAACTTTTTTTTTGGTTGTAGCCACCAGAGTTTGAAATTTCATTGGAACAAGAACTTAGTAAATACATTTTCTTGAACTCTATGCGGACTACAAATTGCTTATTCGATTTCAGAGCATTGGCCAATCAGCCCCGGCCATGTTTTTCACAATTATATTGATTTTTTTGGTTAGGAAATGTGAACCATTAATTCGAGGGATACTTCATTTTAAACTTCATGGCATGAACAACTGATACACGTTTTTACTTGGTTTGAAATCAATTGTTTATTGATTCAGAAAACGAAAAAATCGGAAAGTTAACATTTTACTAACTCGAGTATAAAGCAGTTTTTCGGTTATATTTTCGACACGCGTGAGCACAATGCATTAAAATTACACCGGAAGTCTCTTTACAACATATTACACTCGTACCTGGTGCGGTGGCCCTATAAACATTTCCGGTATTTAAAAACAAAGCATTGGCCAACCTGCCCCGTTGGCCAACCAGCCCCGATCCCCCCTACCATAATATACTATTGATTGCAGATTTCGCGAGTGACTTTAGTGTTATCACGAAAACAGTCGCGTTACGATTACAGCAGGCAGGACAACGGCAATTCGACTATGGTGGAAACGAAATCGGTGACAAAAGTCGCCGACGAGCATACGCAATTCGGCAATGCCCGCGTCTTGGATTCCTCGGACAGCATCTTCGTTTTCAAGGACACGCACTCGGATTACGAGGAGCCTGATGAAAATGTGGGTCAAAAATATCGATATCGTTATTTCGTAGATTTTTTGCATTACAGAAAAGACCGAGGCTGTTAGAGTCACTTTTCCGGTTTTCATTTGCGTAATTTTGAATAATTTCCGTTATACAAACGAGTGACATTTGATATGACGTAGAACCCCCCCCCCCCCCCCCCCTTTCACCA
>JAPYZK010007648.1:0-15772 GCA_030522785.1 Platygaster equestris
GGGGGTGACTTTTTTGGCGATAATGGAAAAAATTTTTTGAATCGTTACATGGAAAAAAAGAGCAATTGCTGAAGAATGTTGAGAAAAGAATGAAATACCAAAGTATCTGAAGTTGAAGAATGGAGTTTATGAAAAAATTTTGACCAACAATTGATTGAACAATAATTATTCAAATAGTATCAACCAAAACACATGAATTTCTTGTGATTTCCAAAATTGAGACCGAATATTCAAAATTACTCAAATTTTCGAGATAGCTGAAATTTTTGGAAGGTCGAAATTTCGAAATTTTTCAAATTTTGACATATTGATATATTTTTATAAATTTTGAATGTTTCAATCAAATTTATTAAGTTCACTGCATTTTTCAAATTTATGACATGACAAAATTTGATGAATTCTTAAAATTTCGAAATTTTTCAAGTGTTGAGAAATTGATACGTTTTTCTAAATTCTGAAAATTTCCGTCAAGTTTCTCCAGTCGACTGAATTTTTCAAATTTATGACATGCAAAAATCTGATGAACTCTCGAAATTCCGAAGTTATTGAAATTTTCGAAATTTCAAAATTTTTGGCATTTTAAGAACGTCTACATCTTGAAATTTTTCAAATTTATTAATAAATTCAATTATTTTTTCCGAATTTTCGTAATGTTGAAGATTTTTAAAAATTTCCTGATTTCTCAAAATTTGCATAATTCTTGAAATTTTCTTAAATTTTGAGGATTTTCAAAATGATAAAAATCATCGAGATCTTCGAAATTCTGAGGATCTCTGAAAATTTCAAAATTTTCTCAAACCTGGAAATTCTTAGCATTTTCTGAATTTAATGAAATTTCCGAGGTTTTCGAAATTTTTAAAATGGAACTCAAAAATTCAGTCAATTTCCAAATTTTTAAAGTCATGAAAGTTTTTGCAATTCTTCAATTTTTGGAATTTCTAAAATTTTTGGAATCCTCGAAATTGTGATGAAATATTAAAAATCATCACAGTTCCCAAAATTACCGAAATTATCAAAATTCCTGAGATTTTCAGAACGTCTAAATCTCTAAATTTTCCAAATTTTGACATATCCATGCAAAATTTTCGAATTGTCGGAATTTTCTCAATTATTCAGAGATTATTAGAATCCCAATTAATTCTCAATGATTAGAATCCTCAAAACCAACATGATTTTTTAAATTCCAAAAACTAGGGATTTTGCATCAAATTTCTCAAAACTGTCGAAATCCGCAGAATTTTCACAAATATCGAAGCATTCAAAATCGTAAAAATGTTGTAAATCCTCAAAATTTCTGAATACTAATCTTAAAAGGGAATAAGGCGAGTGGGAGGGGGGGGGGGGGGGGGGGGAGACTAATATATCCCTCGAAATTTTCATGGTCCAAGAAATGACATTTTCATAAAAACCTCATCACCAGTTCTCAAAAACCTTTTAATCGAAGAAACCTTATCAAACACATCGACTGAAAGTTTGCTTCTGCAATTCGGTTTCCATAAAACACGAAAATCCGGGACACGAAAATCTGCATGCAATTAAAGACGCTAATTTCTTCGTCGTGACAAATGAACGTTATTACCACTTATTTGAGCGCTTCTGTTGTAATTACAACAAGTCGCATTAATTACAAACTAATCTAATTCGAAAACTTCCCGCGTCTGTGACAAATAGGATTCTCGACACTGAATTCATAGGGACCGAAATGTAGACGAGCCTCCTGCATTAATTATTTTCCCTTTGCATCAGTGCTGTAAGAATCAAATTTGAATTCGATAATAATTTTTTAAAATACATCAATTAATACATTAAATATACATTAATCATTTGTTTAAATGTCAGGTTTTCACACTGTTTTGTGGGTTATTTTTTTCGATTTTTTCACTGGTGTAACCAGTAGAAAAAAATTCGTTTTTTCGTATTTTTATAGTAAATACGCATGTTCATGCGGATCACATTAGCGGGACGGGAAAATTGAAAAATTTGCTGGCGTGTAAATCGGCGATTTCGCGAAAGAGTGGAGCGAAAGCTGACTTTTTATTGGACCCTAATGATTCCGTCGACTTTGGGAGACATTCCCTGGTAGCTTTTCCGACGCCCGGACACACTGAAGGTTTTTTTTTAAGCGATGGTTTTTTTTCGAACATGTACATGACGTTTGCCGTATTTTTGTTCGAGTTAGTTGCACAGAAATTAGTTGGCCTTGGGAAAAATAATATCCTTAGGGAGAATGAAAAATAAGTTTCCAAATTTGGAGGTTTTGAACATATTGTTATTTATTTATTAGATTTATGGATGATTTTAGAAGCTTCTCTGTAAAAGTCAACTACACGTTCAAAAAAATATACTTATTTCGTTTACACAGTTGAAAACACACAAAATGGACGGGAAGTTTCAGCGAAAACTTGTAGCTTAGGTTACCAATAGACGATCCCCAAAAGGATTTCGCAAGATCAGGTCACGTTTTCGAGTTATTAATTTTTTTAATTTTCGAAATTGTATTACTGTAAAATCCACAATTCTTTCCCGATATTCATGATTCTACAATTATTTTGTAGGATTTAGTGGTCAAGGAATACAAGGCGAAACTTATTTTTGCGAAAAAAGTGTCAGTGTTGAATAAATTTAATCCGCTTATCTTGAGAAAGGAATTCGAACCTAATCCGCAGGGGGTTCTTATATTTAAGCCACATTTCTTGCGGCACAAACAAAAAGAAGGTAGGCATATTTCTTCTCCAAGATAAGCCGGATTAAAATTTACTCAAAATCGAATGTCAGTACTATTTTTGTGCAAAAATGGGTTAAAAATTAGATTATTCGACGCTGGAAACCTACATAATGATTCTTGAATCATAACAATCGCGCAAGAATTGCGGATTTCAGGATATGAGAATTTCAAAAATTAAAAATAATAATATTCGAGAATGCAACCAAATCTCGCAAAACCCTTTTGGGGATCGTCTATTAGTGACTGAAGCTACAAGTTTTTGCTGAAAATTCCCGTCCATTTTTTCCAAAGTGAAATTTTATCGATCTGTGTTATCAAATTCAGTACTCGTAGAATTAAGTTCTCTTTTTTCCTCAAATTGACGCGTTTGTTCACAATCAAAACAGGATGCATGACATACGTATGTAAGGAACAAGCAATGGCCTTCACCGGCGACTGCCTTTTAATTAGAGGATGCGGAAGGACCGATTTCCAGGTTGGTACTTCCAAAGGAAACACGCTTAATTCCGAATCCTCGTCTATTTTTTTTCATTTCACGCAAAGCTCTAATAATTTCAAAATAATTCATTCATTTCAAAACTCGATTTTACTTTTTACTTGTAGTTTTTTACTTATTTCTAATTTAAAACGCCAAATGACACACGTAAGGGGTCATACTTAAATTACATAAGACGTTTTTCACCCATTTTCGACCCCCCTTCCCCCTATGTAAGATTTCGTGAGATCCAGTCGACTTCCCCTCCCCCCTCCGAAATATTACGTAAGAACGAAAATTTTGTAAATTATCTCACAGAAAATAAGGTATCATGCTATGTCAATGAAACGCATTGTAATTACACATAATACTTCAGATAATTTCCAAAAACCCACGATAGTTGCCAATAATAACTTTTCCACAGATATTTTTTGTTACTGATAGCTTGAAAATGATTATGAAGTGAAATTTTCGAAATACTTTTCAAGTCGTTTTTTTAATGAGCAAACAGTTATTATCTAACAACATTTTTCATAAATGTAATTTTGAGTAAAAACAGATATTTTTCGCTCGTATAAGATGCAAAATTTTTTCGCAAGCGCAAGTTTATTGAAATGTAGATACTCTTTTCTTACGTAAGATTGTCAATGATTCCCCCCCCCCCCCCACGTAAGATGTCGTGAGATCCGATCGAACCTTCCCCCTCACCCCTAAATGTCTTACGTAATTTAAGTACGGCCCCTTATAGTAAAAATGTATGACTGTATTTTGAAAAATTCGAAATGTTGATTATTTCGATTTTTAAATTTTTACCGATCTCGAAAAATGACCATTTTGTCAGTACAATGAATCGTCACTTCTTTAAATAGTAAACTTTTCACAAATTCGATCTAAGGGAGTAAATAACGTGTATTGCAACGAGTTTCTTATTCATTGTTGCTGTTGCGAGTTATTGTTTGCGTTCTATGCGCAACTTGTTGAACAAGCAAGTTCCTTTTCGTTGTATGAACGTTGGAAATTACCAACGCTTCGACCTTTAATGACCCAAACTACGCAGAGCAACTTTGACTTATAGGGTGGTTCGTCGGAAACTCTGTATCGCTCAGTACACTCGGTCATTTTCGATCTACCAGCAAATTACAGACTTTATCCGGCTCACGATTACAACGGTAGAACAGTCACAACCGTGGCTGAAGAGCGAGCTTTTAATCCTAGATTAACCAAGTCCTTAAAGGATTTCGTCGAAATCATGGACAATCTGAATTTAGCCTACCCGAGAATGATAGGTGAAGTACAGGATTTGTTTGAGTCGATGTCGATAAATCTTCACGAGAAAACTCTGAATTTTTTAGGTCATCAGTTTAAAGGCGAACCCGCAATTTTCCTTTGACATTGGACGTACATGATTTTAACGTTGTTTGTGACGACTTTATGTCGCTTTAGACATTGTTTTTAGAGATCTTAGTAGATATGTTGAAATTTCGTATTTTCTGTTTTAAGGGGGCAAAGGTAGAATTTCGATGGATTTGATCAAAACTTACATTTTTCACATCTTCTCGATTTTTCGCTTTCTTTTTCTTTGTGGGTTTTCAGTCGAAAAAAATATAGAAAATTATCTTTTGCAGATAAAGCTGTGCCAGCAAACCTCAACTGCGGCGTTTACGACCTTGTTAAAGATGAATGATTATAAACATTTTATTTCATATGAAAATTTATCGTGTGGCATATTTTTTGTATGTTCGATGTGTAATGAAAATATATTTTTCTTGACAACTTCGGAATTCCTTGGTGAGCGAACCTGGCAACTCGATTCGTGCAAAAATTATATCTCAGTTTCATCCGTAAATCACAATATTCTCGTGTAGTGAAAAATTTTTAATAGTTGTTGTTTCGTGGAAGAGATTGCATTTTATCCTGCACTTTGTTGATTAGTTGTTCGTTAACTTTTCGTAACTTATTTATCCATGAAATGATGCCATGGTTTATTGCATGAACTTTCGGAGAAGCTTTTGCAGAGTTAATTAATTAATGAAATTTTCTCGTCGATGTTTTATAGTATGAAAGGAAGATTTATGTAGGGATGTTCGCGTTTGAGCAGTCACATATTTTCAGTTGCAGGGCAATTTTATTTCTTAGATTTTTTAACCTCTTGACAATTTTCGTCAATTTTTCAGATGCATTCCTCAAACTTCGTGACATGAAAACACTCGAATCTCGAGGTGTTTACAGAATGTCGTGTAACATTCATGTTTTTTATCGGAGAAACAAGATTAGAGCGATTAATTCATGAATTTTACATTCTTCGCGTGGTAGCTTCTCCCTCGTTTTCTCCCTTTTAAAAGATTGACTTCACACCCCCGAGATAAGAGAAAGTGTCGGTCGTCATTCGATTAGTTTCTTTGCGTGTGTTCCCAAATCCGCCGCTTCTTTTGACAAAGTATCGAACGGATCAAATTGACTCAATTCACGTCCTCTAACGAAAAGAAAAAAATAATAACTACCCCAAGTCTGTATCATTTTTATCACTAATTATTTCTTCGAAAAAGTATCGTCGAGATTACATAATTTTTTTACCTTCTTGCATCTTGAATTAATTAAAAGCGTAGCCAATTATCTCGAGCCATTTTCATTTTCGTTTTTTTCGCACTCAATTTTCCCGGACTAAAGAATTTCTACAGAGTTTTTTTTTTTCTTTGAAGCTTGGGAAAAATGGAAATTCTGTTATCTTTTTGACGTGATTTTTAGTCTTTTTCTCGTGTAAGAGACTTTAAATCATGGGGGTCACTATATTATACAGAATAGTGAAAATATGTCAGTAATGACGAATTTGTGGATGTTGAGCTAGCGTTTTACGAATTATTTTTCGGCGTGTACTTCATTTTCCGTCTAAATTTACCTTGACTGTTTATATACCTCTAAGTTTTGATTAGATGTCTCTCTAAATATTCAAAATCTGACCTTTAATCATTAATCTGCCCCCATATATTATATCTGATCGAATTATCGTGTCGAACAAAACCCCATGCAAAATTCATCACGGCCAGTGGCGACGATGGTGCGTGAAAGGGCCGGGTAAATTCGCGGTTGGTCCCGATCACGTCGATTTTCCCGGATCCGAGCAAATCGGTACAATGAAAAGCGCCATCGTCCATGTCTAGGCCTCTTTCGATTATTTCGTAATTTGAAAGAATCACACTTTTATCAGTTTTACAAAATGTCTTTTCAATTTAACCGAACATTTCGCTAGTTTAACAAAACTTCGAAATTTGTGTTTTAGAACTGAAAATTGTTGATGTATATACTTTAAAAATATGACTACAGAATTGAAAATCCAGGAAAATTCGTAACATTTAGGAAAGATCGATAAAAGTATCTAAAAAATGGGTGACAACTTGAAAATCCATTAAATAAAGGTACAATTCGTGACTTTTGTAAAATATTGTCCAAATCCAACCGAACATTTATTTTAATCATTTTCCTCAATTTTTTTTCCGATATCCCAACTCATTTTTTGGCAAAAATTCAATTAATTTCCAGAAAATATATTGGGATATCGAAAAAAAGTTTAATAAAAATAATTAGTAATAACCGACGTATAAATAACTCCACAAATTTGGCTTTTTTGACGAAACGTTTTATTAATCCAACAAACAATTATGCTGGATCAACAGTAAACATTTCATCACGCTGATTGCACTGAAATAGTTCGGTGTACCGACAACAATTTGGTTGTCCTAACAAAACGTTTATTCAGGTGTATTTTAATAGTTAGTTGATGTAAGAATATGACACAGGAAGGGGGGAATAGGGGCATTTACCTTGAGAGCTAGATTGGTTCTTTGGGTCCGGTCGGTCGGTTGATTCGCTGCCTCGGCCTGCACTGCATAGCCGAGGGGTTGAAATCGATAGCGTTACCAGGGAAACCCTGGCTACGGCGCCCAACACATCGGAGCCCAAGCCACGGGCCAAGGCTAGCTACTCATGCATTTTCATGCCTCGTCGAAAGAGCTGGCTTTCCCGCGGCCGGAAAAAAGCCCCGGAACAGGGAGCTCAGGGAAAAGCGTGGCGAAGCGCGAAAGATATCGCGCTACATACGAGGACAAGCTTTCGGGACATAAAGAAACGGATCCCGGCTTTTCGAGAAGTCGAGGAGACTTAGTTTTCGCGTTGCCCGAATTTTCAAGGTCCTCGTGAGAAACTCGAGATGAATATCATAAACCAACGATGAATATTATTATCTTTAAGAATAAGCACCTTGGAAAATGAAAATAATTGACAAATAAAATAAGGCAAACGACAGTCGCAATTGTTGCTCCCCTGGAGCCTAGTGAGCGAAAAACAAATATTTTAGTATTAGTTTATAAGTACACTGGAATGAAAACAGATGTCTTAGGAAGTAAGGTTAAATAATTAACGGAATTTCAAATTGTTAAAAAAAAATATACGCGATTCGAGGAGTTTATCCGGAGTTGATTTTAGAGAAATTTCGAGGGATTTCGGAAAATTCCAACACGATTTGAAGGGCGGAAATCCTAATAGTGTTAAGTGCCACTTTTTTCGAAATGCTTTTTTTGCAGAAAATTATTCTCTAGACGAATGCCGACACAAACGTAGTTTAATGTCGCGGTTGGATATGAAAATTTATTTTCATGAATTGTTGAAGTTGTCTGATTTTTGAGTCCACTTCGTGCGGTAGTCTTATTTATATTGAGTCCAATTCAGTGTTATGGACAACCTGCTTTTTTTTTTGAAAGGCGTCCAGTTTTTACGAAAGTTTTTGGCATTATGCTACTTTCCTGTCAATCTGATTAGGTGCAATCTGACTAACTGTCGATTTAACCAACTAGAAAAAGTCGAAATAAATGCGCTCGTTCCGAAAGAGCTCACGGAAGACAGGAAAAATGACTTCAGAAAGATGTTAATGTACATTCTCGAGGAAAAAACATAATTTTAGGTAAACATTCTTGAGTAACAATAAAAGTAATGTGAAAATATGATTGCAAAAACTACCTGTAAAAAAAAAATGAACAAGCATTTACATTGGAATTCCCGAAATTGTTACAGTCTTCGAAGTTAAAGAATTATCAAATTTTTGAAATCGTAAAAACTAAGACAATTCTCATATTTTTCGGAAATTCCATAATTATATAAGTTTCCAAAATATATATTTACGCTTTTCGAAATTTATCCATAATATACACTGTGGCTAAAATGGACTTAATAGAAATATAGGACTTCTATTATATCCTCTGGACTTGACTCTCCCTACACTTCAAAAGCGTATAACTTTTCGAAAAAATGATATTCATGCATTAAACTCTATAATATTACTAGTATAGTTACACAAAACACAAAAACGGAATTTTATGAATTTTTCCAATTTTTAATAACAAGCGTTGAAAGAATAAGGTTTTTTCGCTACCCTGAAAAATGCTAAAAATGGCACTTAAAACTATTATGATTTCCACCCTTCATTTATGGATTATTGAGAGCTTGTGGGGAATATTAAGGATCTAAGAATTAGTTTGCTATTTAGTACATTTTTTGTATCTATTATTTAACTGTTCGTTTTTTCGATGTCGATTTTGAGATTTCGAGAAAATTCTACGAGTGATTTTATGGAAATTCGTGGGTTATTGAGAGGTTCTAATTTGTCAGGAATTTGAGGGATCTAATAGTATATTATGTTCCAAAGGGCAAAAAGTTGTTTCGGACGAATGTGAGTTTATAGTCCGAGGCGAAGCCGAGGAATATAATCGTTTGAGTCCAAAATAACTTTTTGCCCTTTGGAACATACGATACTTCATACACCGAAGGCAATAAAAAGGTTTTTGGAACATACGATACTTCATACACCGAAGGCAATAAAAAGGTTTTTCGGGTCCAAGCAGGCCAATAAAGGACTGTTTATTGCACTGAGGTGTATAAAAATATAAAGCATCCTCAGATTTGACCGTGTACGAAATTTCAGAAAAGAATTCAACTGTAGTCACATAATTTCTAAAAGTATAAATGATTTCATGATTTTTTTATTCAAAATTTAATTAAACCACGAAAGTGATAAAAAGAAAAAAATCTCAACATACCATAGCATTTCCTTCCATGATATTCTTTCGACCTCCAAAAAGTCATTTGATCTTACTAATTAAATTACAACGTGAAACAAAACAAATATTTCTTCTTCAAAAATAGCATCGATCGATTTTCGATTGAAGGGCAAGTAATCAAAAGGGCGTAACTCATATTTGCGGTAAGGGTCATTTTATCATGCAATCAGATTAAAAAGTAATCCTTATCAAAAATGTAGGCTACACCCTTTCTATTATTTGACCTTAAAAATAACTGCGTACTTTCCGAAATTGCTGTAAATTCAGGAATGTTGATTCCACTGATTTTCCAATCACGCGTTAACGAACTCGCACGCAAGTTGAAAAATGTGTTTTTCCAGTCGGACTAAATTCGTATGTTTTTCGTGAAACCGCGTATTTATTACTTGCGTTCGTTTGATGGACGACGAGCGTGTTTCGAAATCCCGATATCCCGATATTTTCACGTCTGGAAGCGACAACAATGGCGGGAGGGTATGATTGAAAGCGCGTTCGAAAATTGACGGAATAGAAAAGCTGAGACAATGGGGACGCCGATAACGGACAAATTCATTGTCGCTAATTGAAAAAGTTTCGTTCGTTTTAAAGCGAATAAATTCGCGAGAGACTTATCACCCTCGACAAAGAAATTATCATTCGTTATTTAAATCACTGGATAAATGTTCGCGAGCGATGTTCATTTTCGTCCTCGCTATGACGAAGCTCCGAATGTTGTTTGCGCTTTCAAACGCAAAATCGTGACGGGATTTGCAGTGTCGGTTTTATTTATTTCGTGAAATTGGTTTTACGTTTGTTCATCGATTTTCGGATTTGTTCTTTTGTTTTATGGACAGTTTTTTTGATGAGAAATATGGAATTGATGAATTGATTGGATTTTGTTGGTTTTTGAGATTTTTTTTTCTTTTTTACGAAAAGAGAGACGAAGGTTTGAAGAACTTTTTTTTCAGATTGAATAGCCAGTTGAAATGTGAATTATAACACCTTCCTTCAATTCGTCATTATAATATAATGACCAATTGATTAATTGATTGATATATTAGGGATTTTTGAAAATTTTAGAAATTTTCGAAATTTCCGAAAATTTCGACGATTTTTAACATTTTTTGAAATTTTGAAAATTTTCGGAAATTTTAAAGATTTTTTGAATATTTGAAAATTTTAGAAATTTTCAAAAATTCGGAAATTTTCGTAAATTCTCGAAATTTTTGGAATTTTTGGCAATTTTAGAAATTTTGGAATTTTTGGAAAATTTCAAAAAATTTTGTGCACTCCGAAAATGTTCAAAAATTCTGAAAAATTTACCAATTTTGAAAAATGTCAGACATTTTGGAGATTATAAAAATTGTGCACTTTTTAAAAATTTTCGAAAATTGTAAGAATTTTTTGACATTTCGAAAATGGTAGAAATTTTTACAAATTTTACAAAATTTTGAGAGTTTTCGACATTTTCCAGAATTTTATATATGTCGGGATTTTTTGGAAGTTAAAGAAATTTTGTTAATTGCGGAAAAATTTAAAAATACCGGAAATAATACCAATATCGAGAATTTGGAAATTTTGAAAATTTTGTCTGTATTGGGAATTACGAAAAATTTTGTTAAATCCGATAATTTCCGAAAATTTTGGAAATTTTCAAAAAAAATGCGAAAATTTGAGATTTTTGCTTTTCCTCGCGAACCCCATTTCCTGATTCCAAGTCACAATATGAACCTTTGCGGGTGTCCAATTATTTGACCAGCTCTATTCGAATAATCGAAAAATTGACGTATTTCAATTTTACTGATAACGTGTCTGATATAGTATTTATAGAATGTGAGATGAATTATTATAAAACCTAATTAACCTACATATTTCTCATAAATGCCAGACTTATTTATCGAATTTCTTGAATAATAATGGTTTCAGAGTGCATGTTCGCATGTGGTATAAATGTAAAATAACAAGTGTTGGAGAAAAAAGCGCTGCATGCTAATAATGAGGGTAGACCTATTTTTTTTTCATAATTCCGTGAACTTTAGTGTTCTTTTGATAATTAGGAAAAAAACTGGTACTCATTTTAAATTAGTAATTCGGGAAACTCCAAGTTGGAAAAACCGTCTGTTTTTTCCGTTGTAAAAAATAATGTTGCCTCGGCGGAAAAATTGCGGGCATTTTTTCTTCTTACTTTTCACCGTTAATTTCTTTGTACTAGTGTAACAATGAGTTGCGTGTGTCGTGAAAAAGTGTACTCGAAAAATAAAGAGTTCAAAAGTAGCATGTAATTAACATAGCTTACAATGTTCTGTTTTTGTTTTTGTTTGAGAATATAACAATATCATGCGGTTGCTTTATTTAGCTGATCCTGGAAATGATAATAATTTGTGGTTTGTTTAACACATTGTTTGAATTATTGGGGAAAACTTTTGGAAAGAGTGAAAATTTGTTGCATGTTGAGGTCTTTCTAGGGATTTTTAAATAATTTTTAACACTGTAAATTTCGACTCGTTTTTCGAGATATCTACTCAAAAACATCCAAAAAATAATTTTCTATAAATGTAGGTATAAATATTTCTTATTTATTGAATACTTGATGGAAATTCCATAAAATTACAAATATCAGAAAATTTTAGAAAATTTTTAAATTTCGAAAATTACAGTAAGTTCAAGTATTACATAACGCAGTTTTTCGAAATTTTGAACCCCCCCCCCTCGTAATGCGGCGTAGCAATATAAAAAACAGAATTTTCTACCCCCCTCCCCTTACGGAAAAATACTACTGCCCAGTAGTAATTTTGCGAGTAGTAACCATATATATAGATATATTCACCAATGGGAATACAACTGGTTGATAATAATACTAATACTATTGGTTACTACTCGCGAAATTACTACTGGCCAGTAGTATTTTTTTGTAAGGACGCCCCCCCCCCCCCACTCACTAAAGCGTTACGTTTGTATACATTTTTAGTTACTTGTAAAAATTCGAGGATATGAAAAACGTTTTGTTTCTTTGAAAAGAACGTTGCAATTTTAAAGCTACACTACGTCCCATAAATATATACAATAAATCATGACAATTCATGGTATATCCCGAAAGAATCCAAAATAAATTTTAAAAAAATCACGTCACCTACATAAAATGGACGAAATCTTCCAAAACGTAAATAAGCACGTTTTCAGTGCTCATTAATTTGAGGTAGCACTCTTTTCTATGGTGAGTGAACCCATTTGATTTCCCGCCACAGCGCCACCCTCGTAGCTTGGTAGCACTGATTTTCAAGAATGTGCACCCCCGCTCGCCGCCGCCATCTTGGAATCTTCGCTCAGCGTGTGCGCAGCGCAGAGGAGAAAGATTGCCACAAGGACGTACGAAAATGTGGTTCCGGAGAATCAAATTCCAAATCCAGTCGTCGAATAAAAGGTAAGGTTGGAATGTTCATTAATGATTGAAAAACAGTAGTTGAATTTTGCATTGATAATTTTTCCTATGTAAAAAACATTATGGCCGGGCAAACAAGAGGTGTTTCAAGTTTACGGATCAAATATACGTTCAGAAAGTTTCTCGAACGTAAACATGGGGGTTTGGGGAGTATAAATGCGCACCCCCCCCCCCCTTCCCCGTATTATGAAAAAAATAAGCAAAATGAAATACATCGAATGAGAAAATTATAAAAATTGATGGTTGATACTTGCAGATTTTCGGTGAAAAAATTTAAATCATTGAATAATGGAAAAATGTAGGAGTTAAAAATTTAAAAGTAGCCAGGAATTTTTAATTTGAAATTTGGATTTTGAAGAGTTGCGGATGAAAAAATTGGGATATTATTATTTTCAGAAGAAAGAAGTCAATAATTATTGAAAAAAATAGAACTTGGTAATTTCGGAAATATTAGCCATTTTTAAAAAAATCTCGACAATCGTTTCTGCGTATACTTCTGGGTGATTTTTTAATTTAGCTATTTTTTCTGAAAATGGCTAAAAAAAAAGATTCTGAAAAAATTAAAATTAGCGAAAATTATGAAATAATTGGCGCCTTTGTAAATTATTTTTTATCTAGTCGACCTATAATTTATTTTTTAAAGGGCAAAAAACGGTTATTCTCCACATGAACATTCCACAACTTTGGTAATTTATACCAGTAAATAGTCAAAAATGACTTATTGAATTAGTGAAATAGAGTTGACTACTGAAAATAGTAGAAAACAACTCATTTTATTAGTCAAATGTGACTTCTGGAAATAGTCAAATTTGACAGTGAAATAGTAAAATTCGACAATGAAATAGTTAACGAGTCGACTATTTAAAATAGTCAAAATTGACTAATTTGTAGTTGAATGTTACTAATTGTGTTGGTAAAAATTGACTAATCGTAATAAATAGTTAAACCTGACTAATTCATAGTCAAATTTTACTAATTGAAATAGTCACATTTCACTAATTCTAAAAGTTAGAATCAACATATTTCAAGTCGAAAGTGACTAATCGAAATAGTTAAATCTGACTAATTGACAGTCAAATTTTACTTATTGAAATAGGCAAATTACACTAATTCTAATAGTCAAAATCGACGTATTTGAAGTCGAAAGTGATTAATCGAAACAGTTCTATCTGACTTCATTCGCCTAAATGTGACTATTTTGGTAGTCAACATACGACTAATAAAAAAGTAGAATTTGACTGTTTGGAATAGTCATTATAGACGACTAATTGCAATAGTCGAATTTCACTATTCGAAATAGTCGTTACTTAAATAATGACTATTTTCTTAGTCAAAAGCTGAAACCACTACTTCGAATGGTAAAACTATTGACTAATTTGTAATCAAATGATTTGACTAGTCCTAATTAGACGAAATATCACGAGTCAAATAGTCGAATTTGACTATTATCGGGAGTTATCCATTGGAGAATGACTATTTGAGTAGTCAAAAGAACGATCACTAATTCAAATGGTTAAATTTTGACTATTCCAGAATGAGAGAGTGTACTAATTCTATAACTCGAAAAAATAATAGTTTTCTTCAATGTTCAACACCTATAAAAATTGATCGATTTTTTCGCGAGTGTAGAAAAGTGTTCTTTTTACACAAGTAAAATCATTGGTCACTTTTTACATGTAAAACAGCGGGAAAATTGTCATTTTTCCGAGAGTTATGGGAAAAGGGGGTCAATGTGCAGTTTAGCGTCCGGTCCTTAGAATAAAGTTTTTGAAAAAATGTTTTTTTTTTTTCAAAATATTTGTTTTTTAGCAAGGAACTTAATTTAGTTTGCGGAGAAGTGGTAATTTTGCATTAATATTATTAAAAATACAAAAAAGTGTTGTGACAGGTGAGTGTTTCCGGAAGTTATTGGGGTCTATTTATGAACTTTTGGTTCATTTGTCATGATATTTCACTGGCGAGAATTCTCTAAAGAGCAGTACCTAACCTTTGAAAGTGTTGGGTGCGTTATTAATATTCACTTTGGCTGTCCTGCGATTGAACATTAAAAATATCAATAACGCACTAAACTTCTCCAAAGGTTAGGTACTGCTCTTTAGAAAATTCTCACCAGTGAATCATCATGACAAATGTACCAAAATTTCCTAAATAGACCGCAATAACTTCCGGAAACACTCACGTGTCACAACACTTTTTGCTTTTGTAATAACGTTAATGCAAAATTACCACTTCTCCGCAAACTAAATTAAGTTCCTTGCTAAAAAACACATCTTTTGGGAGACAAATTTTTTCGGAAACTCTATTTTAACAAATATTCTAAACATTCTAAATAAAAAAGGACGCTTAACTGCACATTTACCGAAAAGGGCATATTTCACCGACTAGGAGAACGCGCCCGCGAGTACATACGATCCTGGCTTGTACGGTGACCCACCCACCGGCGGTGGCACACCGTGAATTCACCACGCCACAGCAGCAGCACACAGTGCTCGGCAATCACCGCGTTCGCGAACGTCGGTACGACGAAGTCGCGAGAGCCAACGTCTTTTCTACGCGAAAAACGAGCGAATCGATCGCTTGTCGGGGTCTCGTGTCGTATTGCGCGTCACGGAAATACCGTAGCCGCGGATTGTTCCCCGGACGCGGCGAAAACAAGTGGACCTCAAAGTGGCCCACCCGCGGGGACGGTTTTATTGATATTCCAGTGACTAGTGCGAAATCATGCGGGGGATTATTCTAGTGTCGACCCTTCTCGGCGTTTTCGGCTTTTGCCGGATTCAGGTTTGTCCTTTTTTTGGGCCTATTAGAAATAACGGTAGATGTCGAGGTTTTTTTTTCGTTATTGAGGGGGTTGCGGGAGATTCGACATTTCGGGATAGGGCTGTGATTCGTCGATTGCGGCTGGGGTTTTTTTGGCGGTAATAATTGATGGTATATAAGGCTGTAAGTTGGAATAGCGAGCTGTTTTGAGTGCGAGGTTAGTTTTGCTGAGCATAGTGAGGGTAATTATTGCGCGAATTAAAAATCCCGATTTTTGAATATTTTTA